>JAMXBD010003666.1:0-108344 GCA_024138025.1 Combretum micranthum | reverse complement strand
TTAGTAAATATATTTATGTGATATATATATAAATATTTCCTAGAGCAATGAGCTCACTAACATAGTATTTATTTATTTGTTCATGCCTTGCAATCTATTTATTTACTTATTTCATGCAAATTATTAAGACTAGTCTTTATCAAGTCAAAACGATTTTTTTTTCTTTTCTTTTCTTTTCTTTTCTTTTTGGGACTAGTCTATTCTTAGTCCCGAGAAGCCTTGATGAAGTTAAGGCTCTCAATACTTAACTGGGATACCTTGATGAAGCTAAGGTTCCCAATATTTGACAATATTGTTTTGCTTATATGCTTATTATATTTCTTTCTATCTTATTATATATTATTCTTACTTTTTCATTGCTATATAACCATATTCATGCATGATTAGACGGTTGTTGTTTTAATAAAAATAAAAACGGGTTCTTTCTTAAATAAAGGAAAGTAAGCTATATTTCTTAATAAAGGAATTTTCAAGAAAAGATCTAAGTTTTGTTTTCAATAAACTCTTTTCAAAAGATAGCTAATCATAAATTTTAGAAGTAGTAGTAATGAAGATTTTATCAAATAATAAAAGGAACTCATTTCATTTATAAATCGGAACTAAATACTCCATAAAAATATAAATTTTCGCATTAAACTTGATTTTAACCCAACCATATCTTTTATAAAACTTAAATAGGTTCACCATAGACTTTGAAAATCACATACTAAGAAAGTTTCTACAAAACTTAATTTTTATATTGTTATTCTCTTTTCAAAATTAAAAAGAAATTATTACTAAGTTCTAATATTGACAATTCTTTATTAGGAAAGCTTTTTTTATAAACTTAACTAAAAGGATTGTTCTACCACTTTGATAAACATTAGGAATAAAACAAGTTTTTTAAATCAAGGTAAAATCAACTCACTATTTTAGAAATCGACTTAGAAAAATAAAATTTACCAAGAAAATAAAGTTTTAAAAGTAAACTCATTTTCTAAAGAAGAAAAAGAAAATAAAAATGAGAGGAAAACATACATTTAACACAATTCCAAATATTAGGCCACACCAACAATTTAAGGAAAATTTTGAAAAGCTTATTTTTCGATCACTAGAAATAAAGTTGGTAGATAACTTAAAGAACTAAATTTTTGGAAATTAAATTGATTTTGAAAGGTTAGGAAATGAAATTATAATAGGAAAACACTCACTCATAACAACCCAAGTATATTTTAGTTTTCCTTCTAACAATTCAAAAAGGAAAAATTTTCAAAGTTTCATCTTTTAAAAACTCTTAAAGACCAATTTGTTTTGTGAAAAATTAATGTTGAGACAACACTACGAAAATCATGCATACAATATGAGTATAAATATGTTCAAAGGATTTTTCAACTATATAAATATCTATCACACCCCAAAGAGTACCCTAAACGTAATAGTCCCCGCATGCTAAACGAGACTTAAGAATCACTACCACAGTCATTCAAAAGTCTTGTGTTAGTATGCAAGACGTTCCCTTACCACAGTAGAATACATAAACAATTGGAGATAGATAGTTCAATTTGATAGGATAAGCATAAAAACATAAACCACAAATATCTCAGGATTAGTTACAAAACATTAAGGGGCATTCCCTCGCTACACAAGAGTCTAGGTATTATCTTTTAGGAAAAAGCCGATCGTTTAAGGTTTACTACTAAAGACTATACAAAACTAATCATAAAATTCTAAGGAGATAACTCCTAGTTTCGCATTACCTGATTTGGCCAGGCTCGGAGACGTAGCCATATGTACAGGAACTGCATTAGAAAGAAATTGTGGATATAAGTTACGCTAGCTTATTGAGTTTCACCTCCAAAATTAAATACTTCAACAAGCAATATATCAGGCAAGTTATATTAACAACCATATGAAATGCACAAGCACGTGAGCATACAATACATAAGACTTTCCAAGAGTCTTACGTTGAATGGATTTACGCCCTTCATTCGGGGTTAGGTGTTTCAGGCCCATACGATCATATATTTCAATTTTTCTCTCATTTACATTGTGGTTGATTTAGGTGCCCACCCACTCACAATTTTGTAATTGATACAAGTGCCTACACCATTATCATTTTAATTCCCCATTATGCTAACATTTGAGTTTACAGGCCCCTCGTTGCCCAGCTATTTTGCCTTCTTCCCACAAAAGTATTATAACAAATGCAATGTGACTCAACATATGGTATGTACGGTCAATTTGATTATAAGATCATGACATATTAATTAACGATTTATAAGCGATCATAGATATTGCAAACACTTCAATTCTATACTAAATCATACAAGTATTTACAACACTTCCATTTCGATATTCTTATCATCGATTCAATCAAATAGAATTCACAAGCACATTCCAATTTTATCTTGCCATAAATCTAATGCCACTATCATTATAAGCACAATCATAAACATATAGTTTAAAGATATTGAACTCACTCGGGCATGGTCTCTGGTCTCTAATGATAGTGATCTAGAAACATGAATTTCCCCTAATTCAAAAATCATCTAAATGAAAGAAATACCCCAATGAGTATTTCATACCATAACTAATTTCAACTTTTCAAATAAAACTCTTTGAGTTCGTAATTTCTATGGTAATTGGAAATTCTAACTTAAAATGGCCATAACTTGGTCATTTTAACTCGAAATTTTGCAAATAAGCTATTGATTTCTATCTACTTTGAAAGATCTATCCATTTATGATGTTATTCTTGAGTTTTGAAAATGTTTAGGTCTCGGAATGCTCGGATCAGATCTGATCAGTAACTAGAACTTGAAATTCCGAAATTGTTTTGTGAAATTTGTATTATTTCTACCAAGTATATTATATGTGCATGCATTATCTACATGTTATTATCATTGATGACATGATATGAGCTATCTATATTTATTTCCTTAATGATTTATGGTTAAAAAGAATTTTGTCAAAACTTTTACCTTGTAATAATGTCATGAACATTTGTTTGAGAAAACTAGCTTTATTTATTTGAAAATCATACATATTTTTACTATGATAAAGTCTTAATAACCTATATACCTAATACTTTCATTATCTTAATAAATTTCTTCATTTAAAGGTTGGAAGATAGATGTTTAAATGTGAGTTTTGCCTAGAGACGAATTTTGCACAATTTTTGGACATGAAAATATTGTTTGATCTTAGTTGGAAAACTTTTCCTTTGTTTTAAATTTCTGCTTTGATAAAACACATTTACTCTTATAAAAATCAAGCCTTTATTACTTATATTCCCTAAGGCTTCTATTTTTCCATTAAAATACTCATTTCGACATTTAGAAATAGGTGTTTAAATGGGGATTATTTTTATATCCGAAATTTGGGAAATTGTTTTTTGAGATTATTTCTTGTGAAAAACTCATTTAATCTTTCTAAAATTAAGTCCTAATCAAACCTACTCCCTAAGACTTTCATTTCTTTAATAAAACCCTTGTTTTATGGTTGGAAAATATGTGTTCCTTTGGCATTTCATCCTAGTTACAAATTTCAAAATTTTTGTTGATGTTGAAACATAGATCTTACTTAACTTTTGTAACTCTTTTCTTGATTTGAAAATTTCTCTTAGTAAAACCATGATCAACTTATACAAATCACTCCTTTATGATACCCATTACCTAAGCCCTTCATTTTACATGTAATATCCTTATTTTAGAGTTGTAAAATAGGTTTTCTAAATAGTTATTTTTTAAGATTCGAATTTTCAAAATCACTTTTTGATATAAACAAAATGTACCTTTGAGTTTTGGCAACACATTCATCAGGACTATCATATTACAAATCCTTTATGTATGTAAAACAAGTGACTATAGCATTTAAAGTACTCTAGACAAATAGATCTACTACACTACTCATGTTATGGATATAGATGCAACATGAACACTATGTAGATGAGAGTAATAATGAAAATATAAGCACAAAATTTCCATAAGAATAATATATAGCGATAATATAGCAAAATACTAGTATATCAACTCTAATAACAAGATCTACACATTGTGATGGCAAGGATATCATGTTTTAGTGTTTCCACATCCCTAGTATAAAGCTCCTGGGGATTTTTGGTGGAACCACACATGTATGATCTTGCCATTACATGTTTTTATAGTGGTAGGGTCAAGATCTATTACCTATTTAGTGTTTGGAGAAGGAAACTTGAAGAAAAAAAATTTTGTGTGTGTGTGTGTGTATGTGTGTAAGGAAAGCTCACGGCAAAGGAAGAAGAGAATGGAGAGAAAAAGACTTCCAAAAGATTGTTTTGTGAGAAAATAAGAGAAGGTGAAAAAGTAAAAGATGAAAGAGATATTATATAGGAAAAGGATTTAGGCTTTGTGTGAATAATAAATTGAAAAAAAAAATCAAACAAATGGGAGTTTGAGTGAGGGAGGGGGCGCCCGCCTTTTGAGAAGAGAGAGGGAGAGAGTTGTTTTGATTCAATTTGTGTAATAAAATTCAAACTTAATAAGTAACTTTGAGTACTAAAATGTATTGGAAAGGTAAATTTGTAAGGAAGTGATGTAAAATTGTAAGAATAGGTTGTAAGGATGTAAGAATAGGGTATGGATGGTTGTACTTGATGAATAGTGTGAAAGAAAGCAAAAAGTTGATTAGATAATTAAATTACCGGTAGAAATGAAAATACGATAAAAATATTATAACTGTAACTTTTATAACCCAAAAAATTATATAACTGATATATTTGGAAATATAATGAAATTGCTAATCTAAATGTACTGTAATATAAAAATAAATAAATCATAATGAAGGGTAAAATGGTAATATAATGATTTATTAATGAAGAGAGTTATTTGGCGTACCCTAATAAATGAGATACAATAATATCTCTCACATTAATGATGGTAAAAAAAAAAAATAGTAAATCTTCATTAATTTATGACGTAGGGTTGCATTTTTCCTAAGCCATCTTTCTCTATAAATAGGCCTTAGACCCCATAAGTTTTCCCACATTTCTTCTCAGCCAAAATTAAGGTATGTGGTCTAAACTCTCTCTTTTCAATTCCTTTCCTTTAGGTAGATAGTCTAATTCCAGTTTTATATATCGATTGAAGGAGATTCAAAATCTAGAAGTGAAACACTAGAGTGGTTTTGGAGAATATAAGATTCAAATCCAATTGAAGGTAAGATCTCTAACCTAATCTTTGTAATTCATAGATTATTAGGAAACATGTCATGATGATGGTATTAATTGTGATAGGAGAAAGATTTAAAGAAGAGGGTTTCTGATTTCAATCAAGTTCTGCAAATTATAGGTATGTATGAATTTGCCCTATCTCTATAGATTCAAAGTTATAAACTTTTATAAAGGATCTATTCATAGAAGATTATATATATATGTATGTTGTGAAGGATTGTGGAGATCGAGGAAGATTTAAAGAGAAATTGATGTTAGGGTTTCTGTGAAGTAAAAACAAAATTAATAGGTGAGTTAAGATTTGGTTAGGTTATGGTATTAGGGTTAGGGTTTGACATCATGATTACAATTGAATTTTAATTGCGACATATAATGATATATAGGAGTATTGTGAGATTAGGGTTCCATTTCAATTAAAGTTTCTGTTGAGTAGATTTGGATTGGAAGCAAATCTAGGTACGTCCTTACCTTGTTTGTTGCTTGTGCGTGATAGGTTTATAATTTATAACCTGATTAACAAATATACGACCTTAATTGAAATTGAGTGTTGGTTGTGAGTGGTTTCGACTAGAGTAGAACTCATGGTGAGGCCATGGTGGAGGGTGATCTCTAGTGAGACAACCTGATGATCCTTGTGTGAGGTTATCCCAAGTGGACTCGTGCTTGGAGATGATTCTGGTAGATTAGGATTCGTGCTTTCGAGCTTTGGCTGGACATGCAAACTGTATATATGTATATATTATAATATATGTTTCGGGATCTAAGTTATTCCGGGTTGGGTTTATATCATGAGTATTCCTAAACTGTGTTAGTTGCAGGCTAATGAAAAGATAAATTAATATGTGCTTGTTGCATTAGAAATTATAAGTTGTATGTGATATTGTGTTATGTATAATCATGTGCATGTGCTTGTGGTTTGATGTACTGGGCCTTTGTGCTCAATCCTTTATTTTTTATAGGTGTAGGTGATGATCCTATTATATATGATTTGTCGGGATATGATGTATATGTTGATGACGGGCACGATAGTATAGATGACCATCCAGATGATCATTAGGGATTTGGATGGAGACGTTTATGAGTACTTTTATTTTAGTAGAGACTTTATTTTGATGGATTAGTTTCATTGGAAGTTTTACTTGTAAAGACTTTTTATGTTCTTATGTTTTTAGATATCTTTAGTTATCGGATTATGTAGTGGAACAACTTTTATGAAATTGAAGATGTTTATTTTAGAGAGTTTTGATGATATTCTATCTATTGTGGTTTAGTAATAGCCTTGGCGTGTGCCTTTGAAGAGAGGACACGTGGCGGGTTGTAGACGCCTTTGTTTTAGGGCGTTACATGTACTAATATCATATTTTTAATATCCTGGGCCTCGAGACACGCTTTTCAAGGTCTGTATCCAATCGGGCTCAAAATAGGTCAAAAATCCACTCATCTGATATTGTTAATCATCCTAATATTAACACGGGATTGCCAGATTTAAACTGCTAGGATTTCCTGAGGTTTTGTTTTCTTAAGATTTCCGGTTGACTTTCTGATTTAGGGTTTTATTTTGGAGTTAACTCGTTTCTATTGTTCCAAGGTTTCATTCTTGAAATTGCCGGACATAGGGTTTCCAAGTTCGACTGGTCCAGGGGTATTCTTTTAGGGTTTTGGTTTCTTGTTTTAAGTTTTTTGAAATCGAAATCAGGTTTGCCAAGAAAACAAGGGCTTATAACCTACCCCCCTTAAACAGAGTTTTCTCCGCAAAACTGAAACTTACATATCCTTTTTTTATCCTTTTTTGATCAAGTCGGAATACTTTCTCTAAATTTCCTCTTTAGTCTCTTAAATTGCCTTCTCAAATGCATGGTTCTTCTATAATACTTTTCAATTACCAAGTCTCTTGGTTACGTAACCTTTGCGTTTTCGCATCCACGACTAGCACTGGATGTCCCTCGTGGGTAAGGTTTCTTTTAATTGAATGGGTTTCAACTCCATGATTCTTTCCAGATCTGGTACTGTCACGCCTCAAAGGGTACCCTAAATGTAACAGTCTGCCACACTTAATATTAAAGTTTAATCATGACAACCTTAGTCATTCCCAAAAGCTTCGATATTAAGTATAAGACATGCTCTCACAAATTTAGAGGACCATTTTTTGAAATATGAAGCTTAAGAAGATACAATAACAAATTAAGAAAAAGGAATTCATAATATTCATTCATTCATAATAATTGTCTTACAAGTCTTAGGGGCATTTCCCCCGCCAAAAAATAACTATAATCTATTACAAGAAATTTCTATGAAGTCCATATCCAACTAATGCTAACTTCATCCAAAAGTTCTTTATCCATAAAAGCGAAAATACCTGGCTGTAGGATCCACATGGCCTCAACCACAAATAGTTAAACTGTAAAAGATATCTATAAGGGTATAAGTTAATAGGCTTAGTGAGAATTATTTCCATAAGCAAATTCTTGTGTAGAAAATTCAAACAAGTTATTAAAGCAATCTAGTGAAATGCAACATACACGTAAGCAAACAAGGCATATAGTTTTACTGGAACTATATGTTGAATGGATTTATGCCCTCCATTCGAGGTTTGGTGATAAGAAATCTCAAAACGAGTAGTTTCAGTTAAGTTATGCTTTCGATCATTACCTCCAAGCATATTAAGTCTACTCGAGTTAAGCCATGCCTTCGGATTTCCACCAAGCATTGGTTTGATTCTATGTCGCCAAGCAATCACTTTCGATCATAGCCACCAAGCTTTGCTTTCGACCATGCTACTATCCTTTTCACCCAATGATAATAACCCATGCAATGTGACTCACTTTGTGTATGCATGAATCAAATTATTTAAGATATCATAACATCATTATTATTAATTATTTAAGGTGATCAAAGAATCTCATACATACCAAGTTCTAAACAAACGATTACTTACAAACAATTCCGCCTCAATATTCTTAAAATTCTTTCAACAATTTTTACATAATATCAATTTGTCTTTCCTTAATTATGATGCAACTAACTAAAAGCACAATCAAGTAAAGTATTTTAAGGAAATAAACTCACGTTGCCATGGCGATAGATCTTCCAAATGGATGAGTCGAACAAATAATCTACCTAGTCGAAATAATCCTTATGATAAGGGTATACCTCCTCGGATCACCTAGTTAAAAAAATACTTGAAATGAGTATTTCTTGATAACCTTCTTGAAATTTGACAAATTATGTCATAAGAACATCAAAGTTCGCATAGAAGATAATTCCAATTTAAAATGGCTATAACTTGGTCATTTTAGCTCGGAATTGCGCATATAATATACCGATTTCTATCTATTCAAACAGATCTATCTAGTTCTAAAACTTTTTTATCAAACTAGGTCATTTAGGTTCCGAAACAGTAGTGATCAGATTCACCACAAATTTTCCCATCCAAAAGCATTTGTTTCAAACATTAAATCATTCAACAATTGCTTTGATAAATACTTAGTTATCTATATAGTTAAGAAATTTCTTTTTACAAATATATAGCTCATATTTTTCCATGCTCAAGTATTTGTTGTCCAACCAAAATTCTTTAGTAAAACAATTCTAATTAGAAGTTTTGCAAAACTGTAATTTACAAGAAATCCATTTTATAAATTTTAAAATGAACATTTTGATTCCTTTGTTTCCAAAGAATTATTTTAGAATTATCTTGCTATTTTCCTTAATGACTTTTTAATGAAAAATAAATTTCTCTATTTTCCTTTTACAAATTTTTCAATATTAGTGTCACTTTTCCTATTAGTTTTATATACACTTTTCTTTGACCATTTCTTGGAAAATCTTGGTTAGAAAATTCATATTCCCTTTTTATGAGGTTTCCTCTATATTATGTTTTTATGGAAAACATTTTAGTATCAAAAGTCATCTTCTTTTGGAAAACAATGTAATATAGAAATGATTAAAAACTTTTCAAAACAAAGGTAGTTTTAAAATTATAGTAAGTTCTTCCTAAAGTTTTGAAAAGAATAGATTTACTTTTGTTAAATCATAAATTCTAAATTTCATATAGAACCATTCTTAGGTGATAAAATCTCTTTTTTGCAAAAGTATAATTGAAGCTTAAAGGTTTGGACAACAATCTTTATGGGCATGATTTTGAGAATAATAACAAGCAAATATAACATAATGAATAATAAAGTCAAGTATTGGGAGTCTTAGCTTTCTCAAGGCTCCCGGGACTAAAAAATAGACTAGTCTTTAATAGAAAAGAAAAAAAAAGAGAGAAAATTGTTTGGACTTGATGAGGACAAGTCTAAGACTAGAAACTAGTCTTAAAACAGCATGAAATAAATAAATTGCAAAGAAAGAAAATAAATAAATTGCTTTGCATGAAAGTAAATAAATTGCAAGTGAGCTTATATGCTCTAAAGAATATATACATATATATATAGATACATAATCATATTTAGTTAGATATAATTATAACCATAATATGAACAAAGTAAAGTAACAACATAAATATATTTAAATAGATATTCATGAACAAGAACAATACATGAACATAGTATAGCTTCCATAACATTAAGTTCTAGGAAACTCACACCATGGTCATGTAAAGTTAATGACATGGTAAGAAGAACATAAAAGAAAATTTACCTAAAAAGGATTTTGGAGTAATATGGGTTTTGCATATGTAGAAGGGGGTTTGAGAGTGTTTTGGGAGAGTTTTGAGAGGAGAATTTTAGAGAGATTTGGTAGTGAATTTGTGGGTAGATGAAGTGTGAAAGAAGTGAAAGAGGAGGGGAGTATTTATAGGAACATGAGGAGTGAATTTTGTGTGATTAAAATAAATAAAAATTGAAAATAATATGAGTGAAATGGGAGAAGGGTGCACCGGCCATATTGAAAAGAGAGGGGGAGAGATGTTTTTTTTTTTTGTAGTTTTTGTTAATTAAATATAATAATAAGTAAAGTAGATATGATATAAAATTATGAGAAATGTAAAAAGTAAAGATAATAGGTGTATAGAGTATAAGAGTAGGTGTTAGAAAAAGTAGAGATAAATGAATAGTGTAGAATAGTAATGAATAGTGTAATGTAAAGTAGATATGACTAATAAAGTACCCGTAGTAAGAAAATATGCGTATAAATGCGATATATGATATTTTTACTTACGAAAAATCATAAAATTGATATTTTTGAAAACCTTATTTTTATGAGTCTAACGGTATATCCAGAAACATAGAACACATGGCGTGTTCCTGATGGATTTTGGGGTACAAGGCCAACCAAATACGCTAGATCTCCAATTCTTCTTAGCATCTCAAGGGTCTAATGTGTCTCGGGCTCAACCTTCCTTGGGTACGTACCCTTCGTACCTTCTTAATCGGATTCACCTTCAAGCTCATGTGATCAACGACTTGAAATTCAAGAACTTGTCTCTTTCCAATCCGCTTAACTTTTTCACCTGTCTCGAATTCTTTCTTCTTTTGCCATACCATCCTCAGTTTACCAAACGCCCTTCTATCTTAGATTTGACTGAATAATAAGCTTCTCTATGTTGTCCCAAAATAGAGGTGTCCTATGACGTTGTCCATACAAAGCTTCGTAGAGCGGCTTCTGTATAGTCGGGAGACATATGTTATTGCAAGAAAACTCAAATGGGCGGTACATGGTCATTTTAGTTTCCCTGAATTCCCAAACACATGCTATCAATGCCTTCCAGGTTTGGATTGTCTACTCAGACTGTCCATTGGTCTGAGGGTGATAAGCAGTCCTAAAATATATCTTTGTACCCAAACTCTTTGTAACCTCATATAGGACTTGTGAACCTTAGGTCTCGATTTAATATCATCACTGCGAGTACATCTGTAGCCGCACTATTCCTCAAATTTTCTCGTAGTTCTCTTTTGGCTTATGATTAATGCAGTCACTTCTCCCTATCTTTTCCCTAGCTTAGAGCGTCTGTAATTGCATTTACTTTTCTCGTACAATGGCGAAAATGTCAGATCATAATCTTCAATCAACTTTAACCATCCTCTTTGTCCATATTTTTGGTTCCTTCTATATAAACTAGTACATAAGGCTTTTATGATTTGTATAAATATATCTCACATTTCTGCTTATATAGACAATACCTTCAAAGTTTCAAAGTAGAGACAGTCGCGGCTAACCCCTTTTCATGCCCAGGGTAGTTCTGTCATGTGGTCTCAATTATCGAAAACTATAAGCAATGACCTTTCCATCCTGCATTGGTACATATCCAAAGCTCCCTAGGAGTGTCGTTATGCACCGTGTAAGATTTAATGTTGAAGTTAGATATTTATCTAGATTTCTTGTATGCTATATTTACTATCCCGAACTATACATCCCATCGGTGTCTCCTATTATTGTGATAGATGTCTTACATATGGTGTTGAAGTTTTAGTATGACTTCGGAAAGTCATTCTTAAGTTTTAATACCATATATGGCCGACTGCCACGTCTAGAGTACCCTTTGGGGCATGACAGTTGAGGCGGCGTTCTCTAGAACAGATGCTACGTGTCGAGCCTGGATTTTTTCCACTTATCTGGTTCATTTCTCCTAACCCGATTCACATTAAACCCGAACCCATTTAACATGAATCCTCGACTAGGGGTTTAAAAGAAATTTTAATTTTTGAAAACTTTTTAGAGTCGCCACCCAATATAAATCGGGAAAAAATAAAAGCTAGGATCAATGGGTCGGTTGATCCTAACTTAGCTACTAGTCTGCGAAAATTTGATTTAAAAAATCAACTTTTAAAACCAGATATCATGGATTCGGGGGCTAACCTATTAAAACCAAATTGGTTACCACTTTTGGAATTTTAAATTTATAACCTATCCTTTATATGCTCAAAAAACTCAAATAATATATTATAACAGAAATATTTACAATCAAATCATTCATTTTTATTTTTTATATGCTTTTCTTCATTTTTTTTTTGGAATATCAATATCAACAAATATATATTATATTTACAAAATATTTATTCACAATATTAAAAAACAAAAACATTTTTTTTATTTTTTATGTCGCCCCGCAGGTGCCTACGTACTCGCTAATCGAGATCAGACAAAACGTAGTTCTTTTTAAAAAAGAACTTTAATTTGTTGTTCAATTTTAATTTTTGAACTATTCTCAATTTAAGTTCATTAAATTTTATATTTTTATGAAAATCATTTTTGATGGTCCTATAATCTAATCAATTGATTTTCATTTCATGAAAACATATTTTTCTAAGTCCAAAAATCATTTTTTATTATTATTTTTTTTTAAAAAAAATTTTGGTTTTGGAAAATCCAATTTTATCATTTTTACTTATTTTGTTTATTTATTATTATTATTTTTTATTTTTTATTTTTATTTTTTTATTTTTTTCTTAAAAAAAATCATCACATAAATTCACAACATATTCAGAATATTTTACAATATATTAAAATTATTTTTCATGCATTAAACATGCATTTCCAAAAGCAATTTATGTATAAATACACATTAAAAATATCAAAAATATCAAAAAAAATAAATTTATATAAAAAATAATTATTTTGATTTATCTGAATTTTTCTGTATTTTTCTGAATTTTTTTATAAATTTTTATGAATTTTTTACTATTTTTTGCTATTTTTTATTATTTTCTGAAATTAATTATATAATAAACTAATAATATAATAACGCGAATTGACCTGGACCGTTGGATGAAGCGGACGAGATCTGGAGCATCGATCGTGCTGATCGATCTGGATCGTCTGATCTTGTTGACTCGATCTGAGCCGTCTGATCGCATGATTGAATCTAAGCCGTCTGATCGCTTGATTGAATCAAAGCCGTCTGATCTGCTTGATCAAATCTGAACCGTCTGATCGCTTGATGAAATCTGAGCCGTCTGATCGCTTGATTGAATCTGGGTCGTCTGATCTGCTTGATCAAATCTGAGCCGCTGATCTGCTTGATTGAATCTGGGCCGTTGATTTGCTTGATTGAATTTGGACCGTCTGATCAGAGCTGACCGTTGACCGTTGACCGGTGGGAGGTTGGACTTTGGATATCGGGTCGAATTTCGGGTCGGATCCGACCCGATCGGGCGAAGAAGACGAAGTCGTGACTTTTCGGGCTGATTCCGGCGGCTGTGGTGGTTGACGGCGGCTGGAAGCTTGTCGGCCCGACTTCTGGTGTGACGGCGCGTCCTCTGAAGGTGGTGGTTCACGCCCAGAACGGCGGCAAGGGGCGGTTCCGCGGTGGTTGTACGGCGGCGCAAATCCGAAAATTAAAAAAAATTTGCAGAGGTTAATTTGATCAATTTGATCAAATCCAAGCACACTAAAACATCAAAATCAAGTTTCTAAACATTCCTAAAACACTCAATTTTGATCAAATCCGATCCAATCACTTCGAATTTGAAAAATTCGAATTCTATACCCTAAATTCGAGAATTTCGAATTGGCTTTGTTATGTATGTGTTTTCTTGAAATTGACTTGTGCCTTTTGCTCCTAGGACCCCCTATTTATAGGTTGCAAGCTCAATTTTACGTTTCGAACAGTTTCAAAAATGAATCGATTTTTGCCTCTTTGTTTTTCACGAATTTAATTCGAAAATTCGTGATTGATTTGCTTGTAACTGATGAATTGATGATTGCTTTTTCATATCCTCCATCAGATCATCCATTATGGGTAGATTAATTGCCCAATTTTTCCAATTCTTGTAACTCCCCATTCATGTACAATTGAATGCCCACAAATTGTATTTTTTTCCAATTTTTTAGCACGAATTTTGTGACTTTTGAGTTGTTTTTGTACATGAATTGTGCACTAATCTTTCATATTCCATAACCACTTTGCAATTGCTTCATCAATTTCAACAATTAATGTTGTTTTGTCAGTTAAAAACTGATGCAAAGTAAGGCAAAAGTCACTTTGAGAAAGATGAAAAGGCAAAAATGATAAAAAGGCAAAAAATTTGCCTTCGCTAGGGTTTGAACCTGTGTCCTTGAGCTTGGGTATGTGTGTGGGTCAATGTGTTTAACTAATAGGCCATTTGGCCTGTGCCTTGATCACTTAGCCAACTTCATCAATACTTAAGGCTTTTGGAAAAAATGAGTTTAATTTAAGCCTTAATTTTGGGCAAAAATTGGGTGTCTATAGCTGCCCCTCTTTGTGGTAAAGTTTGAACAAAACTTTTGCCACAAAGACAAAAAGATAACCAATTTTTGCTTAGCTTCTCCTTCCAAATTTTATTTAAGGAGATTTTTATCTTGTGCTAAACTATCTGTCGAGTTTAGACTTTGAGATTTGCTAGGTCAACTGTCGGACCTAGACTTTAATTTGGTCATTTGCCGGACCTATGGGCTTTGGTTTGGTCATTTGCCGGACCTATGGGCTTTGGTTTGGTCATTTGCCGGACCTATGGGCTTTGGTTAGGTCATTTGCCGGACCTATGGGCTTTGGTTAGGTCATTTGCCGGACCTATGGGCTTTAGTTAGGTCATTTGCCGGACCTATGGGCTTTGGCTAGGTCATTTGCCGGACCTATGGGCTTTGGTTAGGTCATTTGCCGGACCTATGGGCTTTGGTTTTGGTCACCATCTGGAATGGATGGATTTCTGACTTCTGTCTTGATCACCATCTTGGATAGATTTCTGAATTTTGTCTTGATCACTATCTGAATTCTGTCTTGATCACCATCTTTAGTGGATGGATTTCTGAATTCTGTCTTGATCACTATCTTGAGTGGATGAATTTCTGAATTCTGTCTTGATCACCATCTGAATTCTGTCTTGATCACTATCTTGAGTGAATGAATTTCTGAACTCTGTCTCGATCACCATCTTGGATAGATTTCTGAATTTTGTCTTGATCACTATCTGAATTCTGTCTTGATCACCATCTTTAGTGGATGGATTTCTGAATTCTGTCTTGATCACTATCTTGAGTGGATGAATTTCTGAATTCTGTCTTGATCACTATCTTGAGTGAATGAATTTCTGAATTCTGTCTTGATCACTATCTTGAGTGAATGAATTTCTGAACTCTGTCTCGATCACCATCTTGGATATTTCTGAATTCTTCTTGATCACCATCTTTAGTAGATGGATTTTATATTTGGTCAGTACTAGACTATCTGTTGAGTCTAGACTGAGGGGTACTTGTGAATTTTTAGTCCACTGGGAGTTTTTTATGATAATTTTGGTTCCATATCCAAAAAGCATGCTTCAATTTTCTATCAAAATTAGTTATCCTTGCAGTAATATTTTCTTTCAAAATAAGAACAATCAATAGACCAAACTGTATAAATGCATTCATTCAGTATTATAAGATGCTCAAACTTCTTTGTCTGATGATTCAAATGGTGTTTGGTGTAAATTTATTTGGAAGAATTTTGTGGGTTAGGCTTTGATTTGACTTTAAAGAATTTCAGGCTTTGATCCGACTTCAGAGAATTTCAGGGTTTGATCCGACTTCAGAGAATTTCAGGATATCAACTTTGTTTATAATTAATCAAAATAAAACAATTGATCACTTGAAATGACAAATTTTATTGATCAAGGATAATATAACTTTACAGCATCTGAGTTCACAGGATCCTTTAAATCGGGTCCATTCATTTGGGAAAGGATTAATGCTCCTCCCGACAAGACCTTCTTCACTATATATGGTCCTTCATAATTTGGTGTGAACTTTCCTCTGGAATCTTGCACATTTGGCAGCATTTTTCTCAGAACCAAATCACCTTCTTGGAAATTTCTTGGCTTAACTTTCTTATTAAATGCTCTAGCCATCCTTTGTTGATATAATTGCCCATGACACATGGCAGTCAATCTTTTTTCATCTAAAAGATTTAACTGTTCAATCCTTTGTCTAACCCATTCAGCTTCTTCGAGCTCTGTTTCAGCCAGTACTCAGCGAAGGAATCTCAACTTCTACTGGTAAAACGGCTTCAGTTCCATATACCAGGGAATAGGGTTGCCCCAGTTGACACTCTTACAGAGGTTCGATACGCCATTAATGCTAATGGGAGCATTTCATGCCAATCTTTGTATGCAATCGTCATCTTCTCAATGATTCTCTTGATGTTTTTGTTGGCGGCTTCTACTGCTCCATTCATCTGTGGGCGATATGGAGTGGAATTCCGGTGTTTAATCTTGAATTGCTGACATAGATCAGTCATTGCATTGTTGTTCAGATTTGTACCATTATCGGTAATGATACTTTCTGGAGTTCCATATCGAGCAATGATATCTCTTTTGATGAATCGCACCACAACGGCTTTTGTCACACTGGCGTATGAAGCAGCTTCAACCCACTTGGTGAAGTAATCGATTGCAACTAGTATGAATCGATGACCATTTGAAGCTTTTGGCGAAATTGGCCCAATTACATCTATTCCCCATATTGAGAACGGCCATGGTGTTGACATTGACTGTAATTCCTTCGGAGGAGCATTTATCTTGTTTGCGTAAATTTGACATAAATGACAAGATCTCACATGTTTGATACAGTCTGATTCCATGGTTAACCAGAAATATCCTAGCCTCATAATTTTTTAGCTAGCATATATCCGTTCATATGAGGTCCACATACTCCCTCATGAACTTCTTCCATTAATTTTTGGCTTCTTTTTCATCTACACATCTCAACAGGTTGTATCGAATGACCTTCTGTATAGGTATCTCCGCTTAACAAAAATGACTTGCCAGACGCCTCAATGATTTCTGATCCTTTTTGTAGCACACTCAGGATAGCTACCTGTTTGCAAGAAAATTTTGATATCTTGAAACCATGGTTCGTTTGATTCAATCACAGCACAGAATGCGGGTTCACTTCTTATTCGGACTTGCAAAGGTTGTATTCTTACTCCTTCAGTGAATTGGATCAAAGAGGCCAGAGTAGCCAATGCATCAGCAAATTGATTCTGAGTTCTCGGCACATAAGTGAAGGAAATTTCTTTGAACCTTCCTGCTAACTCAGCCAAGTGATTATGATAAGGAATCAACTTGGGATCCTTAGTTTTGAACTCGCCTCGAGTTTGGAAAATGATAAGTGATGAATCTCCAAACACTTCGAGCTCCTCGATATTCATTTGAATTGCCATTTCTAATCCCATGATGCATGCCTCGTATTCCGCTACATTATTTGTGTAAGGAAACATTAATCTGGCTGATGCCGGGAACTGTTCTTCTTTGGTGAGATAAGGACTGCCCCTATTCCACACCGTATACGTTGGCTGCTCCATCGAAATACAACTTCCAATGTTGTTTCGACTTCTGTTTCTGTTATCCTGATGCCTTCATCTGGAAACTGATCTTGTTCCTTTAATTCTTCGTCATCAACTGGGCTTTCTGCGAGTTGATCAGCTAAAACTTGTCCTTTGACTGAACTTTGACTTACATAAGTGATATCAAATTCAGAAAGTAGCATCTGCCATTTCGAGATTCGACCAACCAAAGCCGGTTTGCGTGCTAAGTATCGCAATGGATCATGCTTCGTAATCAACTCGATCGAGTAAAAGAGCGTATACTGTCTAAGTCTGTGCATAACCCATACTAATGCACAGCAGGTTTTTTCTATCTCTGAATACTTTTGTTCTCCATTTGAGAATTTCTTGCTCAAGTAGTAAACAGCTCTTTCTTTTCCTTCCTCATCTTTTTGCCCAAGCACACAACCCATGGATTCAGGAAGAATTGTCAAGTACAAGAACAACGGTTTCCCGGTTTTGGAGTAACCAGTACTGGTGGATTCGTCAGATATTGCTTTATCCGATTAAAGGCTTTTTCACATTCGTCATTCCATTCAATTAGGGCATTCTTCTTCAGCAGTTTAAACAGCGGTTGGCACTTATCAGTCAACTGTGATATGAATCGAGCAATGTAATTCAATCTTCCCAAAGGCCTCTGATTTCCTTTAATGTTTTTGGTGGAGGCAAATCCTGAATCGCCTTGACTTTATCAGGATCGATTTCTATCCCTTTTTGGCTAACCATGAATCCTAATAATTTTCCAGATGTCACTCCGAAAGTGCATTTTTCTGGATTCAATTTCAACTGAAACCTCCTTAATCTTTCAAAAAGCTTCCTTAACACCACTACATGATCCTCTCCTTCCTTTGTCTTGCGATCATGTCATCTACATATACTTCCACCTCTTTGTGCATCATATCATGAAGTATAGCAAGCATTGCTCGTTGATAAGTTGCCCCGGCATTCTTGAGACCAAAAGGCATGACTTGTAACAAAAGTTCCCCAGGCTGTAACGAATGTGGTTTTGACCTTATCTTCTTCGGCCATTAATATCTGATTATACCCTGAAAATCCATCCATGAATGAAAATAGATGATTTCCAGCGGTATTGTCCACTAAAACATCGATGTGAGGCAATGGGAAATTATCTTTCGGGGTTGCTTTGTTTAGATCTCTGAAATCCACACAAATTCTCACTTTCCCGTTTTTCTTAAGCACTGGCACTATATTTGATACCCAATCCGAATAATCAGAAACCTCAATGAATCCTACTTCAAGCAACTTTTTTACTTCATCCTTGATTTGGAGGAGTAAATCCGGCCTAAATCGCCTTAATTTTTGCTTTATAGGTTTAAAATCCTCCTTTGTTGGCAATTTGTGAACCACAATGGATGGGTCTAAACCGGCATATCGCTATACGACCATGCAAAAACATCCAAGTATTCGGCTAGTAACTTGGTTAAATCTTGTGCCGTGCTCTCAGGCAATTTTCCCCCTATCCTCAGATTCCTAGGGTTTTCACTTGTTCCCAAATTAATCACTTCAATGGTTTCGGGAATTTCAATCCTTCCTTGTTCAAAATTTTGCCAAATTTCTTGTGTTCTAAATTGATAATCAATATCATCTTCAACGTCTAACCCAGTAGAGTTAGAGGTGATATTGATATTTTCATTAATTATACGCGCGAGATATCCCTGAACTTCATCACAATTGTCGGATCTGGTTGAATATGAATGAGGAATGTATGAGAATAAGTGAAAACAAACGGAAATAAATTTCATTAAACTGGGACGGTGTTTAAGTACACTTATTTGAGCATCACATAATACTGAAAAACACAAAACACAAATCTAGTCTTAGATAAGTTCTTACTTAAAAGACTTAATACTAGCGCAAGGCACAGAGAACCAATTTCTCAAGATCATTTCTTTGGATGAAGCATCTTCTTTGATATCATCTGGCTGCTGGATATGATGTGGCTTTGGAAAGGAATGGCTGATGTGAGGATTTTGATGATTGGATCATATTCCTTGTCGAGCTTCCTCCTTCTCATTTGGTTTTTCATTTCTGCCACTTCAGCACAAGTGGGGGAATAACCCAGTCCAAAGGTTCCCACCTGAGTTTCTTTCATCATTCATCATACAGACTTCGTCAAACATTTGAGCCCGAAGTCTTCTTCTCCTTCTTTTCCAATGTAAGGGACAGCTGTCTCCTTGTAAATGGCATAATCCTGTTCTCCCATAACAGTGATGAGTTGACCATTGGCTATGAACTTAACCTTTGGTGCAGGCTTGATGGTATTGCCCTGGCAGCATGGATCCATGGTCTTCCCAACAGCAGATTGAATGTTCTGGGATATCAATCACTTGGAAAGGAATAATGAAAGTTTGAGGCCCGATGGTGACTTCTAACTCCACTTCACCTATTATATCTCTTTTTGATCCATCAAAAGCACGAACCACAGTAGAGCTTGGTTTGATGTCTGACGGTTCAATCCCCAATAGGCTCAAAGTGGCTAAGGGGCACACATTCAAAGAGGATCCATTGTCTACTAATACTCGAGAGACGATCTTTCCACAGCTTTTGACTACGATGAAGAGGGCCTTGTTATGTTGATCTCCTTCCTCTCCCAGTTCTTCAGATGAAAAATGATTTGCTCATTTGCAAAGATTGAATTGATTATATGCCCCAAGCTTCTTCTGATACGCCTTCTGGAACTTTCACTTCTTCTAAGGCTTTGAAAAGAGCCTCACGGTGTACATTAGAGCTAATCAGCAGACTCATGAGCGATATTTGGGCAGGTTTTGGCCAACTGCTCGACAACTTTGTATTCACTTGCTTTCATCAGTTTTGCCAATGCTGACTTCTCTTCATCTTTCTTCCCTTCTTCATTTTGCTGCTGTGGCATATTCACAGTTGCATTCTTCCGGTCGACTCATAAACTCTTCCTGAGCGAGTAAGGCCACCAACCATGGCCATTGAAGCATGATTTACCGCCTTATAATCAAATGGAGCGGCTTTATAATCACTCACAGCAAGGGGTATCTGAAAGGTATAGTTCCTAGGCTTTGATGAAGTTGATCCATCTTCACTACCTTTGCCTATTTCGATTTTGATGGATCTAGGTCCACCTTCAATCATGCACACAAGCTCTTCTGGATCCGGAATCTCAGCGGTAATCATATTGATAACTGGTCCATGATTTGGCAATGGGTTAGTAGAGACGTTTGGAGCTTCAATGAAATCCAACTGGATGACTTTTGCATCAATAAGATCTTGGATTTTATGCCTAAGCCTCCAGCATCTGTCTGTTGAATGCCCGATTTGCCCCATGTGATATTCACACTTCAGCTCAGGATTGTAATTTCTAGGCTTTAAGTCTTCCCTAGGAACTTCAAGATTGATCAGATTATCGGCCCTTAATTTAGCTAATACTTGGCTAAGGGGAACCGGAATTCGAGTGAAGTTCCGCCTGTTGAACCTTGATTGTTGATTTGGGACTGCACTTTGTTGAGTCTGATCCTTATTCTGATTTTGATTCTGATTTGTTGACAACACGAATGACTTAGTAGGGCCAGTTGCATCTGAAGTATTGACCATGCTGACGGTTGAATCTTTCCCTTTGTATGGGACATTTCTCGGTGCAGTATATTTCTTTTCTTGTTGCAATTTTCCTGCTGAAATTGCATTCTCAATCCTGCACCAGCTATCACCACTTCTGAGAAACTTGCTGATGCATGCCCAATCAGATGGGAAAAGAAAGGTTCCTCTAATGTGTTGATAAAAGTGAAAGTGAGGTCCTTTTCAGGCATCGGGGTGGTGATCCTTGCAGCCAATGCTCTCCAGCGCTGAGCATATTCCTTGAAAGTCTCTTCTTTCTTCTTCTTCAGATTGCTTAAATCCCATACCGAGGGCGCCATCTCAATGTTAAACTTATACTGATTAAAAAATGCCCTAGCCAACTTGTCCCAAGTATCAATTTCTGATGGTCTAATTGGGCGTACCAGGCCAAAGCAGCACCAGTAAGACTGTCCTGGAAGGTTTGCACCATCAGCTTGTCAAACTTTGCGTATTGCCCCATTCGTCGTACATACAATCTGGTATGCATATTAGGACAACCTGTCCCGTCATATTTTTCAAATTCCGGTGCCTTAAATTTCTCAGGGAAGGCACCTTCCTCATATTGAGGCAAATTCAGGATCGCGGTTTGATCAAAACCATCGAACGTCTTCATTTTCTCAAGCAGTTTTCTCTCCATTTCTTTAGCCTGAGCTTCCAGTTCTTTCTTCAACTCAGCCGCATTAAACTCATTTGGTGACTCCTCTTGCTGAATAAGCTGTCCTTCAATTTCTTTTCCTTTCTGTGACCTTGAAGATTCTTCAGAAGTTGTGGGGGTCTTAAGTTGTGCAAGACTCTGTGTTAAAGCCTGCATCTGTTCAGCAATTCCAAGGAGGGTTTGTTCCACGGTGTTGAGTCTTTGCTCATTGGTCTGGTCTGTGGGGTTGCTCCCGGTGTTAGACATCTTAGCTCGGGATCTGGTAACAATAGGGCTCCTAACCGGCTTGGACGCTATCTTTCAAGTTTTGACTTAAACTAATCGAATTTGCTAGACCTGGACATTTATTATTTATTAATATTTTTTTAAAGGAATAAATGAATTAATATACATATGCAAGAATGTAGATATGCTATCACACAGATGCAAATGGGGATATTGACCAATGATTTAAAAAAAAACATTTGTATTAAAAGATAATGTTTGGCATAACAAAAATTTCTAATGGTTTAGAAACCTTATTTCCTAGTGACTGATTAAAACTACTTTCTAATGGTTTCAAAGAACCTTGATTCAAAGGACTAAACCTAAACCAACTAAACCAGTCTTCTTGTCTTAGCGGGGCAAACAATCTTGTCTTCCAGGGCTAGAATTTTCTTTCGAGCTGCCTTCAACAGCCTCTAAGAATGCAATTCTGCTTCCAGCACTTTGCAGGCGATCCACCATTTCCCTCTCTCTTTCTTGGAAATCTCGGTGACATACTTCCAGGCGAGCCGAACAGCTTCCATGTAAGCAATTGTTTCAGGGTCAGGTTCCGATGGTGCTGGTTGAAGGATATCGGGAGCTTCATATCGAATATCCTTATTTTCTTCATTTGGCTAGCTACATACCATCTGGTTGCTCTATACTTCTTGTTTCCTTATTTTCTGGCTCGACTTCAAAACCGGCTTCACCTCTCTATTTTCCCATATAGCTCGGATTTGATTTTAGCTTGAATTCTTTAGCTGGTAGTATCTTGGTTGGATCCAGATAATCTAGAGTGACTTGCTCCAAATTAGGCTTGACAGTAATATCTTGCAGCATACCATACTGTCTGATAACACTTGAGGGATAATAACCAGTACAGCCGGTGAGTCCAATTAGGGGTACTGCCATGTACTCTTTGCAACTTAGGATGGCTGCAGGGCTTTTGAACCAGCGAGCTTGCCACATCATGTCTTCAGGTGGCATGTCTTCAAGAATGGCAATTATATCCCATAGCGGATGATCATCTTCCATGTGGACCCTTTCAGCAAAAGATTGGATAAGATCATACTTCAGACTGATGAGGGATCCATTAGCCAATCCTTTTCCATATTGCTTAATGTGGCTAGCAAACCAAACCATCAGTAAGTGCATGCTTGCTTTGAACTTGCCTTGTCCTTTAGACTTGATGTGATTCAGACTACGGACTTGTTCGGCTAGAAGAGCAGGAACATAGGATTTGCCAGCTAAATATTGAGAAACCAGCTCTATGACCCGGAAGTGGATAAACAAGTTGCCATTAGGGAAGAGAATGGTTGCAAAAGCAGCTACTATGAAGGCATTAACCCGGTTTTCTTCCCAAACTTCAAGTGGTATACTGAAAGTGGATCGGTTGCTTTTAAAGTATTCAGGAGTTCCAAACCAGTCCATCAGTGTGTTTAGCCAGATGCAATATTCATTGCAATCATTGATAGCTTCAATAATTGGTCCCCTCTTGATCCCCAAAAACTCTGATATAACTCGAACCGGGCTATGCTTGAAGTTCGGAACATAGATTCCTTCAGAGGTAGGAGGTGCTTGGAGTAGCCAGTATATTCTTCAATGGTCGGGCTAAGTATATGCTGACCCAAACGGAAGACAACTTCTTCAGGTTCCCATAGATGAGTGAGGGCTCGGAACATGGTGAATGGAACATGGATCTTTGGTAGGCTGAGGATTGGGCCTAATCTATCCTCAATGAACGACTTTTGGACCGGACTAAAACTGACAAACCATCGGTCCAGTAGGAGCATTGGATCTTTGAAAGGTTCCACTCGATTTTCTCTAATAAGGCGAGCCCATAAGCTATCGCTACTGTCGGTTGAAGACATTTTCTGAAATTTTTTTTTAAAAGGTATAAGCTAATATTTACAAAATTTTTTAATTTTTTGACAGCTTTATATTTTTTTAGAATTTTTCTTTTTTTTTTAGTATTTACATTATACATTTATATTTCAACTTCATTTTTTTTTAGAAAAAGTTGGTCATATCCCATGCTAATGAATGCATGATTGGTAGGGTTCTATAGGTCCCCGATTTAGTGGTACTAAACAGGAGTGAGACATTTCTTGATCTAGAGGGTGGAAAGCCATAGCCCCCGGATCTTACTTCGTCCTCCTCGCTTAAGCTCTTAAGACGGCCATGGTACGACCGTATCTAGCACACAATTATGCTAATGCAAATGCAAGTGCAAATCATAAAACAAACTTTTTTTTTATTATTATTATTTATTTTTTTTACATTTGTAAGGTTAGTTACATTTACAAAAACAATTATTCAATAATATACAAATAATCAGATATTCACAAAAATTGAGCAAGGATAAATTCAAAATTTAAAATTCCTAAGTGGCTAGCCCTCTTTTTTTTTTAAAAAAAAAAAAATTGAAGTCCCCAGTGGAGTCGCCAAGCTGTCGAGCCTGGATTTTTTCCACTTATCTGGTTCATTTCTCCTAACCGATTCACATTAAACCCGAACCCATTTAACATGAATCCTCGACTAGGGGTTAAAAGAAATTTTAATTTTTGAAAACTTTTTAGAGTCGCCACTCGATATAAATCGAGAAAAAATAAAAGCTAGGATCAATGGGTCGGTTGATCCTAACTTAGCTACTAGTCTGCGAAAATTTGATTTAAAAAATCAACTTTTAAAACCAGATATCATGGATTCGGGGGCTAACCTATTAAAACCAAATTGGTTACCACTTTTGGAATTTTAAATTTATAACCTATCCTTATATGCTCAAAAAACACAAATAATATATTATAACAGAAATATTTACAAGTCAAATCATTCATTTTTATTTTTTATATGCTTTTCTTCATTTTTTTTTAGAATATCAATATCAACAAATATATATTATATTTACAAAATATTTATTCACAATATTAAAAAACAAAAACAATTTTTTTATTTTTATGTCGCCCCGCAGGTGCCTATGTACTCGCTAATCGAGATCAGACAAAACGTAGTTCTTTTAAAAAAGAACTTTAATTTGTTGTTTAATTTTAATTTTTGAACTATTCTCAATTTAAGTTCATTAAATTTTATATTTTTATGAAAATCATTTTTGGTGGTCCTATGATCTAATCAATTGATTTTCATTTCATGAAAACATATTTTTCTAAGTCCAAAAATCATTTATTATTATTATTATTATTTTTAAAAAATTTTGGTTTTGGAAAATCCAATTTTATCATTTTTAATTATTTTGTTTATTTATTATTTTTTTTTATTTTTTATTTTATTTATTTTTATTTTTTTCTTAAAAAAATCATCACATAAATTCACAACAATTCAGAAATTTTACAATATATTAAAATTATTTTTCATGCATTAAACATGCATTTCCAAAAGCAATTTATGTATAAATACACATTAAAAATATCAAAAATATAAAAAAAATAAATTTATATAAAAAATAATTATTTGATTTTTCTGGATTTTTCTGTATTTTTCTGAATTTTTATAATTTTTTATGAATTTTTTACTATTTTTGCTATTTTTTATTATTTTCTGAAATTAATTATATAATAAACTAATAATATAATAACGCGAATTGACTTGGACGTTGGATGAAGCGGACGAGATCTGGAGCGTCGATCTTGCTGACCGATCTGGATCGTCTGATCTTGTTGACTCGATCTGAGCCGTCTGATCGCTTGATTGAATCTAAGCCGTCTGATCTGCTTGATCAAATCTGAACCGTCTGATCGCTGATGAAATCTGAGCCGTCTGATCGCTTGATTGAATCTGGACCGTCCGATCTGCTTGATCAAATCTGAGCCGCTGATCTGCTTGATTGAATCTGGGCCGTCTGATTTGCTTGATTGAATCTGGACCGTCTGATCAGAGCTGACCGTTGACCGTTGACCGGCGGGTGGGTTGGACTTTGGATATTCGGGTCGAATTTCGGGTCGGATCCGACCCGATCAGGCGAAGAAGAAGAAGTCGCGACTTTTAGGGGCGGATTCCGGCGGCTGTGGTGGTTGACGGCGGCTGGAGGAAGCTTGTCGGCCCGACTTCTGGTGCGACGGCGTCCTCTGAAGGTGGTGGTTCGCGCCCAGAACGGCGGCAAGGGGCGGTTCCGGCGGTGGTCGTACGGCGGCGCAAATCCGAAAATTAAAAAAAATTTGCAGAGGTTAATTTGATCAATTTGATCAAATCCAAGCACACTAAAACATCAAAATCAAGTTTCTAACATTCCTAAAACACTCAATTTTGATCAAATCCGATCCAATCACTTCGAATTTGAAAAATTCGAATTCTATACCCTAAATTCGAGAATTTCAAATTGGCTTTGTTATGTATGTGTTTTCTTGAAATTGACTTGTGCCTTTTGCTCCTAGGACCCCCTATTTATAGGTTGCAAGCTCAATTTTACGTTTCGAACAGTTTCAAAAATGAATCGATTTTTGCCTCTTTGTTTTTCACGAATTTAATTCGAAAATTCGTGATTGATTTGCTTGTAACTGATGAATTGATGATTGCTTTTTCATATCCTCCATCAGATCATCCATTATGGGTAGATTAATTGCCCAATTTTTCCAATTCTTGTAACTCCCCATTCATGTACAATTGAATGCCCACAAATTGTATTTTTTTCCAACTTTTTTTTAGCACGAATTTTGTGACTTTTGAGTTGTTTTTGTACATGAATTGTGCACTAATCTTTCATATTCTATAACCACTTTGCAATTGCTTCATCAATTTCAACAATTAATGTTGTTTTGTCAGTTAAAAACTGATGCAAAGTAAGGCAAAAGTCACTTTGAGAAAGATGAAAAGGCAAAAATGATAAAAAGGCAAAAAATTTGCCTTTGCTAGGGTTTGAACCTGTGTCCTTGAGCTTGGGTATGTGTGTGGTCAATGTGTTTAACCAACAGGCCATTTGGCCTGTGCCTTGATCACTTAGCCAACTTCATCAATACTTAAGGCTTTTGGAAAAAATGAGTTTAATTTAAGCCTTAATTAATTGGGCAAAAATTGGGTGTCTACACTACGTAATTCTTGAAAACACATAAAATTGAAAGAACGTCGGCATCTGGAGTTAACGCCGGCGATGTTGAAGTCGGCGTACGTTGTAACGTTGACGGCTTAACAACAACAACAACAACAATAGAAGGTAAAGATATTATAAATAAATAAATAAATAAATATAAATAATTTTAGACTAACAAGCTTAAATATTTGTTAAGTGCTATATTTTAATAATAATAACCATTTACCACTAAAAGACATTTTAGCTAATTAAACAAAAAATTAGATTATGATAATTGTCAAATAATTATTAAATATATAAGAATAGAAAATTAGAATAAGTTAAAATTACAGATAATATGATTCCTAAAAACAATGGATGGTAACCAGAAATAGAATAAAGAGAAACATGATGAAACTAAATAAATATTAATTACCATAAGGTGATCACACTAACAAACAATATAAAAATAATAGTGATGGTGATAATAAAATACTAAACTATTAAACACAAACTCTATAAATTACTCATTAAAATAAAATTTAGGTTTAGTAAATACTTAATATATATCCAAGCTCTAGAAAACTACTAATATGTTAGAAAAATAATTAAAGAACTAAATACTAAATATAACTATATAAATAGAAATTTCAATAAGATAGATAAGGTTGACAAACAAAGAAATACTAAAATCCACTATCAACAAGGACACTAACGAAATAGGAATTTGAGTAAGTTTAAAATAAAAGAAAACACTTTAAATAAAATATAGATGTCAAATAAAATCAAGAAAAGCAAGATGAAAATAAACAATAAATAGAAAATATCAATTACCCTCAGATAAATATACTAAAAAAACGACCATATAAATAATAAAAGCTTAATAGTAAAATTATTAAACAAGATAAGACTTAAAATATCCTATAATAATTATCAGTGCTCATAAAATAAGCAAAATTTACATATTGATAAAATTAAAAAACTATCATACAACACTCAAATAAGTTATCAAAAATATCTTATTATACGCTAAAATGGAGTTAAAATGAAAATAATAGACCTAGTTAAAAATTATACAATTAAAAGTTAGTATCTATAATTTTAGGAAGACTTCTCTTACAGAAAATGTGTTTAGACGGATTTTCTAACAATGTCAAAAAGGACTAACCTATATAAAATTCGAAACTCCTACCTTAGAAAATAAAGTAAATTAAAAAGAGTGAAACTTAAATTTGGTTATAAAAAGTACAGCCAAACGTTTTATAGATAATAGTAAATAATAAAATCTGTTACCTTATTTCATAGGAATGATAGATTACTTATGGAATTCCGTAGTTTATTGTGACAAATTAGCAAGGACAATAGGTGAGTAACTTTGACTTTATCACATTGCTTGTGCTTATAACATAACTGCATTTGTAATAATATATATTCAACTGATATGCATGCATGATTGGGTATAATGCATGATGATTGGTGTATGATTGAATGCCAAATTATCATAATATAAGTGATAATTCTATTGTATGACGATTACTGTATGAAGTATGTTGATATTGTCTGTAAATTGTATGATCACCTTAAACTTGACTAAAAACTACTGGTACCATAAATGAAAATGAACATGCATTGCATTATATGCATATATTGCATTTTAAAAAGGAGCGATGACCTCGCTCGTGTTAACATTTTGGTTCTCAAGTGACGCACCTCGTTTTTCTAAATGACATTTTCTTAGTCCTTCTTGGAGCACCTTTGTTCTGCTCTATTCCATGGGAACTAACTGGTATCGAAAAAAACAACACTTGTGGCATCGACATGAAATGGCTAATACTTAATGGTGTTTCTTTGTTCCAAAGATAAGAGTGAAATGTTTTAAAGTAATTTTTGAGAGTTTATGGTACCCATTCTTCCTTGGTTCTCTGATTCTCATCGGCACGGTATATCGCTATTCATGGCTTCCTTCCAACCCTGATGAGAGGCGTAAATCTCTATCATGTTTGGGTTCCACATATCTAAGCTTGTACTAGCACATATGGTTGATTGTCTCATTACATACGCTTGTTAATTAAACTTGTTTGTTATTGCTTGATGTGTGGTCTCATCAGGTTATCTCACTGAGCTTGTGGTTCGCTCGCCCCCCAACAGTTTTGTTCAGGATTAATACTAGCTGGGACTAGGTAAGGAATATGTGAAGAGAGCTTCTCCAATAGACTATATTGAAGATAGAAATGTATGTTATGATAAACTTAGAATGTAAATTAGATAAATTGTATAATAATTGAAAATTTATAAGTTATAAGTTTTAAACCCCATTTTCACTATTTGATGGGGGATATCGATTCTCTGTGATCTTGGTAGAATGTGGAAAATCGGATTTCATAGTTGGACATCCATAATATCATATGCATATGTATCATTTAAGTAAAGATATGTTAATAAATAAATAGTGTCTTGTAAACTCTAACTTGCAAGATTGTTCTCATATTACGGGTGCACACGTAGTACGATAACTTTAGATTAATCCTACTAGGCCCTCTTTTGAGGCGTGATAGGATGGGTACACCAAGTATGACTCCCTAATGGTGCAAACTTTTCAAGACAACCTTATAAGGCTAGCCCTACTATGGTATTCCAAGCTGGATATGAATGAGATCAATACTTAGTAAAAATTACCCCGTTCCTTCTATAACTAATGCAAATTCAATATAGAAGTGGGGCCCTCAATGGTTGACCTGAGCAAAATGACAAAAATTTCAAGGAATATTCTCAAAGATGGATGGGAAGAGCTACTATGGTTACTACCATGATTCCCGAAAAGGAGCCGACTACTATGTTCATCAATACCCTGGATAAGCTATATTACTAGCATTTAGTGGGGCATATAGCTGCTAGCTTTGTTGATTTAGTAGCAACTGGAAGCAGAATTGAAGATGCAATCTTGTCTGGCAAAT
This sequence comes from Combretum micranthum, assembly GCA_024138025.1. Lineage (NCBI taxonomy): Eukaryota > Viridiplantae > Streptophyta > Magnoliopsida > Myrtales > Combretaceae > Combretum > Combretum micranthum. Next base: position 78,422 of record JAMXBD010003666.1, on the reverse strand, counting down.
TGATTGAACTGCACGACAAAAGGCCAACCCGAGCAATTGGCAAAGAAAAAGAATTGACTATCAGTAGTTAATGTGAATCTTTTCAACCAATCAGGCCCCAATTTCATATTACAGGACCTAGTCGGCAAAATAAAGAACCCGAGAAAGAAAAAGAAAGGGGGAATCACCTGCCTCTATAGTTTACTAAACTTGCTGTACCCTTGTCTCAAATACTGTACAAACTCTAAGAAGAGAGAATGCTGACTTTTGAGCCTCCACTTTAGGGATTTACGCCAATAAACTAAGACCCAACACTCAAATTTGAATACCACATGGGATATGTAAGCCTCTAGATTTTATGCTACGATTTATGCTTAGACCCTAAACCGAAGGTCAAATGAAAATCCTAAAGTCAACAAGTCTAAAACAAACCCTAGTTGGTTTAGATCAAGAAATGCCGCACTCTTAACCTCTAAACAATAAAATTGAGATAATTGTGGATTATATTCCATAATAATATAAGGAAGCTTAAAAATATTATATTCATTAAAATTTAGTTTGTTTCGGATTCGAATGAGATTAGATTTTGAAAATCGTGCCCCGGTATATCGAACGATAAAAATATATTTTGATAACACCGTTAGACTCATAAAAATATAAAGATTTTAAAAATATCAGTTTTATAATTTTTTGGTATCTAAAAAATTAGATATAGCCTAATTATACGTATTTTCTTTACTACCGGTATCAATTTGTCTTATCTACTATATATAACTATTCTACACTATTCAACTATTTTTTTTTTCTACCATCTATTCTTACACTCTACCATACCTATTTCTTACTTTTTATTTTTCTCATACAACTTTATTGACATTATACCTTACAAATTATTACTATTTATTAACAAAAATACAAAACAAATCTCTCTCTCTCTCTCTCTCTCTCTCTCTCTTCCCTCTCAAACCGCACCCCCACCCCCCCTTCTCTCATGCATCTATTTTTTTCTTTTTCAATTTATTTTATTTACACAATTTTCCCTTCATAAAACTCTATAAATACCTCATCTTCCTCCATTTCTTTCACACACTCATTTACCTTACCAAAACTCTCTCAAAATTACCTCTCTTTTCTCTCCAAAATCTCTCCTCATCTTCCCATATTTCCACTATCCACATATTACCACAACTTTTCGTTTACTACCATCTATAATTCCATTTTAGGTGAAACTCCTACCTATACTTTCTTACCATATCCTATGACTTAACATGACCATGGTGTGTGTTTCTTAAACATCAAAGTGTTATGGAAACAATACTATGTTCATGTTTTATTCTTATTCATGAATAAATCTCATTTTATTGTTATGTTGTTTTATTATTATTATATTATTACATGTTATTATTATTGTTCTAATATAACTTCTATATATTAGTAACTATATTTATGTATGTATATATATATATATATTTCTTAGAGCATATAAACTCACTAGCATAACCATTATTTATTTATTTATGCTTTGCAATTTATTTATCTATTCCATGATTTTATATTAAGAATAGTCCTCCTAGTCTTAGACTTATCCTCATCAAGTCAAAACAAATTTTCTTATTTCTTTTGTTTTTCTTTTGGACTTGCCCATGTCTAAGTCCAGAAAGCCTTGAATCAAGCTAAGAATTCCTCTACTTGATATTTATTATTTGCTTATCTCTATATTTTGCATCTTTCTGATTAATCATTTTTGCTATGTTACTTAGCTATAAACCCATATTCATGCATGATCATGTTGATTGTTGTCTTAATAAGAATTAAAAGGTTCTTTCTTAAGTAAAAAGAAAATAAGCTCAACTTGCTTTTAAAAATGTGATTTTATCACTTAGAAAAAGTCTCATTGAAATTTAGGATTTTATTTCAACAATAGTGCTTTTCAAATAATTTTATACAAGGTCACCATAGATTTTAGTATTGTTAACATATAGGGACTTTTTTAAAAATTAACTAAGAAATTCTTTACTCTCTTTTTAAACTACCATTAAAACCTTAATGTTAATAATACTTTGCTATGTGAAATTTTCTTAAAAACTTATTTATAAAACCCTCACTAACATTTTAATAAGTACAAAGATAAAAACAAGTTAAAAATCAACTCACCAAGTAAAGTATACTTAGAGAATAAAATTTGTAGATAACTTGGAAAGACTAAAATTTTTGAATCAAAACTATCTTTTAAGAGTTAAGGAAAAATAAACTTATATCACATATTTAATGATTCAAAAATCTTTAGTTTTATTTCCAAACAACTTAAGATAACTTTGTCAAACTTCACTTTCTCAACTAGTAAGACAAGTTGTTTTATGAAAAATCATTTATTAAGACAACATCATTAGAATCATGTGCATAATATGAGTTGCATATGTATAAAAAGGATATTTTTTTCAACTATATATATATATATTTATATGTTTGTGTAGACACCCAATTTTTGCCCAATTAATTAAGGCTTAAAATTTAATTAAATTCATTTTCCAAAAGCCTTAAGTATTGATGAAATTGGCTAAGTGATCAAGGCACAGGCCAAATGGCCTGTTGGTTAAACATATGGACCCAAACACACACTCAAGCTCAAGGACACAAGTTCAAACCTTAGCAAAGGCAAATTTTTGCCTTTTTTATCATTTTTGTCTTTTCATTTTCCTCAAATGTGACTCTTGCCTTACTTTGCATCAGTTTTTAACTGACAAAAAATCATTGATTGTCAAAATTGATGATGGGATTGCAAAGTGGTTACAAAGTGGTTACAAAATTAGTGCAAAAAACAACCAAAAGTTACAAAATTCAATGTATAAAGTATTCAATTGCACATGAATGAGGAGTTACAAAAATTGAGTGGATGAATCTGGCATGGAATATGAAAACAATCATCAATTCATCAGTTTCAAACAAATTAATCATGGATTTTCTAATTAAATTCGTGAAAAATCAAGGGGCAAAAATCAATTCATTTTTGAAACGTTTGAAACGTAAAATTGAGCTTGCAACCTATAAATAGGAGGTCCTAGGAGCAAAAGGCACAAGTCAATTTCAACAAAACACAATCAGAATGAGTGAATTCGAAGATTTCGAAAATTAGGGTTCTTAAAGAGAAAATTCGAAATTTGAGAATTTCGAATTGTTTTTTATTCAATTGGAGTGTTTAAGGAGCTTTAGGAACAAGTTTAAAGTGATCGAGTGTGCTTTAATTTGATCAATTTGTTAAAAATCACCTCTGTAATTTTTTTTATTATTTTCGGATTTGCGCCGCCGCTACCACCACCGCGAACCGCCGCTTTTGGTGGTTCTGAGTGAACGCCACCACCACCAACGGACGCGCCACCAGCATAGAAGTCGGGCCGACAAGCTTAGGGAGGTCAACAACCACCAGGGACGGCTGACGAACGCTCGAAAGATCGCGTCATCGTCTTCCTCGCCCGACGAAGATCCGAATCCGACCCGAAAATCCGAATCCCAACCCGGTCGGTCATCGGTCAACGGTCGTCGGTCATCGGTCAACGGTCAACCCTGATTAGACGGTCCAGATTTAATCAAGCAGATCAGACGGCCCAGATTCAATCAAGCAGATCAGCGGCTCAGATTTATCAAGCGATCAGACGGCCCAGATTTCATCAAGCGATCAGACGGCCAGATCGAGTCAACAAGATCAGACGATCCAGATCGGTCAGCGAGATCGACGCTCCAGATCTCGTCCGCTTCATCCGACGGTCCAGGTTAATCCGCATTATTTTATTAATAGTTTATTATATAATTAATTTCAGAAAATAATAAAAAAAAAAAATAAAAATAAAAAAATTTATAAAAATTCATAAAAAATTCAGAAAAATCCAGAAAAATCAAAATATTTATTTTTTATATAAATTTATTTTTTTTTATTTTTAATATTTTTAAATATTTTTAATGTGTATTTATACATAAATTGCTTTAGAAAATGCATATTTAATGCATGAAAAATGATTTTAATATTTTTTAATATATTCTAGATATATTGTGAACTTATGTGATGATTTTTTAAAAAAAAATAATAAAAAATATAAAAATATAAAAAATAGATAAAAATGACAAAATTGGATTTTCCAAAAACAAAATTTTTTCAAAAAAAAAATAAAATAATAAAAAATGATTTTCGGACTTAGAAAAATTATATTTTCATAAAATAAAAAAAATCAATTGATTAGATCATAGGAGCATCAAAAAAATGATTTTTTATAAAAACTTGAAAATTTAATGAACTTAAATTGAGAATAGTTCAAAAAAATTAAAATTGATCAACAAATTAAATTTTTTTAAAAGAACTACGTTTTGTCTGATCTCGATTAGCGAGTACGTAGGCACCTGCGGGGCGACATAAAAAATAAAAAAAATGTTTTTGTTTTTTAATATTGTGAATAAATATTTTGTAAATTAAGATATTTATTGATATTGATATTCTAAAAAAAATGAATAAAAAAAATAAAAAATAAAATGAATGATTTGATTTGTAAATATTTGTGCTATAATGTTTTATTAGTTTTTGAGTGAAAAGGATAGATTAAAGTTTAAAATTCCAAAAGTGGTAACCAATTTGGTTTTAATAGGTTAGCCCCCGAATCCATGATATCTGGTTTTAAAAGTTGATTTTTTTTTAAATCAAATTTTCGCAGACTCGTAGCTAAGTTAGGATCAACCGACCCATTGATCCTAGCTTTTTATTTTTTCCCGATTTATATCGGGTGGCGACTCTAAAATTTTTTTAAAATTTCTTTTAACCCCTAGTCGAGGATTCATGTTAAATGGGTTCGGGTTTAATGTGAATCGGGTTAAGAGAAATGAACCAGATGAAAGATAGTGGAAAAAATCCAGGCTCGACAGCTTGGCGACTCCACTGGGGACGCCTAATTTTTTTTAAAAAAAAAGAGGGCTAGCCACTTAGGAATTATAAATTTTAAATTTATCCTTGCTCAATTTTTTGTGAATATATGATTCTTTGTATATTATCTTGAATATTTGTTTGTAAATATATACTAACCTTGCAAATATGAAAAATAGAAAACAAAAGTTTGATTTCTTTGTTTGCATTTGCATTTGCATTAGCATGAATGTGTGCTAGATACGGTCGTACCAGGGCCGTCTTAAGAGCCTAAGCGAGGAGGACGAAGTAAGGTCCGGGGGCTGTGGCTTTCCACCCTCTAGATCAAGAAATGTCCTCCCACTCCGGTTTAGTATCTAAATCGGGGAACCTATAGAACCCTACCAAATCATGCATTCATTAGCATGGGATTGACCAACTTTTTCTAAAAAAAAAAATGAAGTTGAAATATAAATGTACACATGTAATACTAAAAAAAAAGAAAATTCTAAAAAAATATAAAAGCTGTCAAAAAATTAAAAAATTTTGTAAATATTAGCTTATACTTTTAAAAATTTTCAGAAAATGATGTCTTCAACCGACAGTAGCGATAGCTTATGGGCTCGCCTTATTAGAGAAAATCGAGTGGAACCCTTCAAGGATCCAATGCTCCTACTGGACCGATGGTTTGTCAGTTTTACTCCAGTCCAAAAGTCTTCATTGAAGATAGGTTAGGCCCAATCCTCAGCCTACCAAAGATCCATGTTCCATTCACCATGTTCCGGGCCCTTACTCATCTATGGGAACCTGAAGAAGCTGTCTTCCGTTTGGGTCAGCATGTACTTAGCCCAACCATTGAGGAATATACTAGGCTACTCCAAGCACCTCCTACCTCTGAAGGAATCTATATTCCAAATTTCAAGCATAGCCCGGTCCGTGTTATATCAGAGTTTTTGGGGATCAAGAGGGGACCAATAATTGAAGCCATCAAGATTGTAATGAATATTGCATCCGCTAACCACACTGATGGACTGGTTTGGGACTCCTGAATATTTTAAAAGCAACCGATCCACTTTCAGTATACCACTTGAAGTTTGGGAAGAAAACCGAGTTAATGCCTTCATAGTAGCTGCTTTTGCAACTATTCTCTTCCCTAATGGCAATTTGTTCATCCACTTCCGGTCATAGAGCTGGTTTCTCAATATTTAGCTGGCAAATCCTATGTCCCGCTCTTCTAGCCGAACAAGTCCGTAGTCTGAATCACATCAAGTCTAAAGGACAAGGCAAGTTCAAAGCAAGCATGCACTTAATCATGGTTTGGTTTGCTAGCCACATTAAGCACTACGGAAAAGACTTGGCTAATGGATCCCTCATCAGCCTGAAATATGATCTCATCCAATCCTTTGCTGAAAGGGTCCACATGGAAGATGATCATCCTCTATGGGATATAATTGCCATTCTTGAAGACATGCCACCTGAAGACATGATGTGGCAAGCTCGCTGGTTCAAAATCCCTGCAGCCATCCTAAGTTGCAAGGAATACATGGCAGTACCCCTAATTGGACTCACCGGCTGTACTGGTTATTACCCCTCAAGTGTTATCAGACAGTATGGTATGTTGCAAGATATTACTGTCAAGCCTAATTTGGAGCAAGTCACTCTGGATTATTTGGATCCAACCAAATACTACCAGCTAAAGAATCCAAGCTAAATCAAATCCGAGCTATATGGGAAAATAGAGAGGTGAAGGCCGGTTTTTGAAGTCGAGCCAGAAAATAAGGAAAACAAAGAAGTATAGAGCAACCAGATGGTATGTGGCTAGCCAAATGAAGAAGAATAAGGATATTCGATATGAAGCTCCGATGTCCTTCACCCGCACCATCGGAACCTGACACCGAAACAATTGCTTACATGGAACTGTTTGGCTCGCCTGGAAGTATGTCACCAGATTTCCAAGAAAGAGAGAGGGAAATGGTGGATCGCCTGCAAAGTGCTGGAAGCAGAATTCATTCTTAGAGGCTGAGTTGAAGGCAGCTCAAAAGAAAATTCTAGCCCTGGAAGATAAGATTGTTTGCCCCGCTAAGACAAGAAGACTGGTTTAGTTGGTTTAGGTTTAGTCCTTAGGAATCAAGTTTCTTTGAAACCATTAGAAAGTAGTTTTGATTCAGTCACTAGGAAATAAGGTTTCTAAACCATTAGAAGTTTTTGTTATGTTAAATATTATCTTTTAATACAAATTTTTTTTTTAAAAAAAAAAAATCATTGGTCAATATCCCCATTTGCATCTGTGTGATAGCATATCTGTATTCTTGCATATGTATATTAATCCATTTATTCTTTAAAAAAAATATTAATAAATAATAAATGCCCAGGTCTAGCAAATTCGAGTTTGAGTCAAAACTTGAAAGATAGCGTCCAAGCCGGTTAGGAGCCCTATTGTTACCAGATCCCGAGCTAAGATGTCTAACACCGGAGCAACCCCACAGACAGACCAATGAGCAAAGACTCAACACCATGTGGAACAAACCCTCCTTGGAATTGCTGAACAATGCAGACTTTAACGCAGAGTCTTGCACAACTTAAGACCCCCACAACTTCTAAAGAATCTTTAAGGTCACAGAAAGGAAAAGAAATTGAAGGACAGCTTATTCAGCAAGAGGAGTCACCAAATGAGTTTAATGCGGCTGAGTTGAAGAAAGAACTGGAAGCTCAGGCTAAAGAAATGGAAAGAAAACTGCTTGAGAAAATGAAGACGTTCGATGGTTTTGATCAAACCGCGATCTTGAATCTGCCTCAATATGAGGAAGGTGCCTTCCCTGAGAAATTTAAGGCACCGGAATTTGAAAAATATGACGGAACAGGTTATCCTAATATGCATACCAGATTGTATATGCGACGAATGGGGCAATACGCAAAGTTTGACAAGCTGATGGTGCAAACCTTCCAGGACAGTCTTACTGGTGCTGCTTTGGCCTGGTACGCCCAATTAGACCATCAAGAAATTGATACTTGGGACAAGTTGGCTAGGGCATTCTTTAATCAGTATAAGTTTAACATTGAGATGGCGCCCTCGGTATGGGATTTAAGCAATCTGAAGAAGAAGAAAGAAGAGACTTTCAAGGAGTATGCTCAGCGCTGGAGAGCATTGGCTGCAAGGATCACCACCCCGATGCCTGAAAGAGACCTCACCTTCACTTTTATCAACACGCTAGAGGAACCTTTCTTTTCCCATCTGATTGGGCATACATCAGCAAGTTTCTCAGAAGTGGTGAAGCTGGGTGCAGAATTGAGAATGCAATTTCAGCAGGGAAATTGCAACAAGAAAAGAAATATACTGCACCAGAAATGTTCCGTACAAAGGGAAAGATTCAACCGTCAGCATGGTCAATAATTCAGAGGCAACTGTGAATGATTATAAAGCCGCTCCATTTGATTATAAAGCGGTAAATCATGCTTCAATGGCCATGGTTGGTGGCCTTACTCGCTCAGGAAGAGTTTATGAGTCGACCGGAAAGAATGCAACTGTGAATATGCCACAGCAGCAAAATGAAGAAGGGAAGAAAGATGAAGAGAAGTCAGCATTGGCAAAACTGATGAAAGCAAGTGAATACAAGGTTGTCGAGCAGTTGGCCAAAATACCTGCCCAAATATCGCTCATGAGTCTGCTGATCAGCTCTAATGTACACCGTGAGGCTCTTTTCAAAGCCTTAGAAGAAGTAAAGTTCCAGAAGGTGTATCAGAAGAAGCCTTGGGGCATATCATCAACTCAATCTTTGCAAATGAGCAAATCATTTTCTCATCTGAAGAACTGGGAGAGGAAGGGATCAACATAACAAGCCCTTCATCGTAGTCAAAAGCTGTGGAAAGATCGTCTCTCGAGTATTAGTTGACAATGGATCCTCTTTGAATGTGTGCCCCTTAGCCACTTTGAGCTTATTGGAAATTGAACCGTCAGACATCAAACCAAGCTCTATTGTGGTTCGTGCTTTTGATGGTCAAAAAGAGATATAATAGGTGAAGTGGAGTTAGAAGTCACCATCGGGCCTCAAACTTTCATTATTCCTTTCAAGTGATTGACATCCCCAGAACATTCAATCTGCTGTTGGGAAGACCATGGATCCATGCTGCCAAGCAATACCATCAAGCCTGCACCAGAAAGTTAAGTTCATAACCAATGGTCAACTCATCACTGTTATGGGAGAACAGGATTATGCCATTTACAAAGACAGCTGTCCCTTACATTGGAAAAGAAGGAGAAGAAGACTTCGGGCTCAAATGTTGAAGTCTGTATGATGATGATGAAAAGAAACTCAGGTGGGAACCTTTGGACTGGGTTATTCCCCCACTTGTGCTGAAGTGGTGGAAATGAAAAACCAAATGAGAAGAAGGAAGCTCGACAAGGAATATGATCCAATCATCAAAATTCCTCACATCAGCCATTCCTTTCCAAAGCCACATCATATCCAGCAGCCAGATGATATCAAAGAAGATGCTTCATCCAAAGAATGATCTTGAGAAATTGGTTCTCTATGCCTTGCGCTAGTATTAAGTCTTTTAAGTAAGAACTTATCTAAGACTAGATTTGTTTTGTGTTTTTCATATTATGTGATGCTCAAATAAGTGTACTTAAACACCGTCCCAGTTTAATAAAATTTATTTCCATTTCTCATACATTCCTCATTCATATTCAACCAGATTCGACAATTGTGATGAAGTTCAGGGATATCTCGCGCGTATAATTAATGAAAATATCAATATCACCTCTAACTCTACTGGGTTAGATGTTGAAGATGATATTGATTATCAATTTAGAACACAAGAAATTTGGCAAATTTTGAACAAGGAAGATTGAAATTCCCGAAACCATTGAAGTGATTAATTTGGGAACAAGTGAAAACCCTAGGAATCTGAGGATAGGGGGAAAATTGCCTGAGAGCACGGCACAAGATTTAACCAAGTTATAGCCGAATACTTGGATGTTTTTGCATGGTCGTATAGCGATATGCCTGGTTTAGACCCATCCATTGTGGTTCACAAATTGCCAACAAAGGAGGATTTTAAACCTATAAAGCAAAAATTAAGGCGATTTAGGCCGGATTTACTCCTCCAAATCAAGGATGAAGTAAAAAAGCTGCTTGAAGTAGGATTCATCGAGGTTTCTGATTATTCGGATTGGGTATCAAATATAGTGCCAGTACTTAAGAAAAACGGGAAAGTAAGAATCTGTGTGGATTTCAGAGATCTAAACAAAGCAACCCCGAAAGATAATTTCCCGTTGCCTCACATCGATGTTTTAGTGACAATACCGCTGGAAATCATCTATTTTCATTCATGGATGGATTTTCAGGGTATAATCAGATATTAATGGCCGAAGAAGATAAGGTCAAAACCACATTTTACAGCCTGGGGAACTTTTTGTTACAAGGTCATGCCTTTCGGTCTCAAGAATGCCGGGGCAACTTATCAACGAGCAATGCTTGCTATACTTCATGATATGATGCACAAAGAGGTGGAAGTATATGTAGATGATATGATCGCCAAGACAAAGGAAGGAGATGATCATGTAGTGGTGTTAAGGAAGCTTTTTGAAAGATTAAGGAAGTTCCAGTTGAAATTGAATCCAGAAAAATGCACTTTCGGAGTGACATCTGGAAAATTATTAGGATTCATGGTTAGCCAAAAGGGATAGAAATCGATCCTGATAAAGTCAAGGCGATTCAGGATTTGCCTCCACCAAAAACATTAAAAAATCAGAGGCCTCTTGGGAAGGTTGAATTACATTGCTCGATTCATATCACAGCTGACTGATAAGTGCCAACCGCTGTTTAAACTGCTGAAGAAGAATGCCCTAATTGAATGGAATGAGAATGTGAAAAAGCCTTTAATCGGATAAAGCAGTATCTGACAAATCCACCAGTACTGGTTACTCCAAAACCGGGAAACCATTGTTCTTGTACTTGACAATTCTTCCTGAATCTATGGGTTGTGTGCGGGCAAAAAGATGAGGAAGGAAAAGAAAGAGCTGTTTACTACTTAAGCAAGAAATTCTCGAATGGAGAACAAAAGTATTCAGAGATAGAAAAAACCTGCTGTGCATTAGTATGGGTTATGCACAGGCTTAGGCAGTATACGCTCTTCTACTCGATCGAGTTGATTACGAAGCATGATCCATTGCGATACTTGGCACGCAAACCGGCTTTAGTAGGTCGAATCTCGAAATGGCAGATGCTACTTTCTGAATTTGATATCATTTATGTGAATCAAAGTTCAGTCAAAGGACAAGTTTTAGCTGATCAACTCGCAAAACCCGGTTGATGACGAAGAATTAAAGGAACAAGATCAGTTTCCAGATGAAGGCATCAGAATAACAGAAACAGAAGCCGAAAACAACAATTGGAAGTTGTATTTCGATGGAGCAGCCAACGTATACGGATGTGGAATAGGGGCAGTCCTTATCTCACCAAAAGAAGAACAGTTCCCGGCATCAGCCAGATTAATGTTTCCTTACACAAATAATGTAGCGGAATACGAGGCATGCATCATGGGATTAGAAATGGCAATTCAAATGAATATCGAGGAGCTCGAAGTGTTTGGAGATTCATCACTTATCATTTTCCAAACTCGAGGCGAGTTCAAAACTAAGGATCCCAAGTTGATTCCTTATCATAATCACTTGGCTGAGTTACAGGAAGGTTCAAGAAATTTCCTTCACTTATGTGCCGAGAACTCAGAACCAATTTGCTGATGCATTGGCTACTCTGGCCTCTTTGATCCAATTCACTGAAGGAGTAAGAATACAACCTTTGCAAGTCCGAATAAGAAGTGAACCCGCATTCTGTGCTATGATTGAATCAGACGAACCATGGTTTCAAGATATCAAAATTTTCTTGCAAACAGGTATTATCCTGAGTGTGCTACAAAAAAGGATCAGAAATCATTGAGACGTCTGGCAAGTCATTTCTTGTTAAGTGGAGATACCTTATACAGAAGGTCATTTGATACGACCCTACTGAGATGTGTAGATGAAAATGAAGCTCAAAAATTAATGGAAGAAGTTCATGAGGGAGTATGTGGACCTCATATGAACGGATATATGCTAGCTAAAAAGATTATGAGGCTAGGATATTTCTGGTTAACCATGGAATCAGACTGTATCAAACATGTGAGATCTTGTCATCTATGTCAAATTTACGCAAACAAGATAAATGCTCCTCCGAAGGAATTACAGTCAATGTCAACACCATGGCCGTTCTCAATGTGGGGAATAGACGTAATCGGGCCAATATCGCCAAAAGCTTCAAATGGTCATCGATTCATACTAGTTGCAATCGATTACTTCACCAAGTGGGTTGAAGCTGCTTCATACGCCAGTGTGACAAAAGCCGTGTGGTTCGATTCATCAAAAGAGATATCATTGCTCGATATGGAACTCCAGAAAGTATCATTACTGATAATGGTACAAATTTGAACAACAATGCAATGACTGATTTATGTCAGCAATTCAAGATTAAACACCGGAATTCCACTCCATATCGCCCACAGATGAATGGAGCAGTAGAAGCCGCCAACAAAAACATCAAGAGAATCATTGAGAAGATGACAATTGCATACAAGGATTGGCATGAAATGCTCCCATTAGCATTAATGGCATATCGAACCTCTGTAAGAGTGTCAACTGGGGCAACGCCCTATTCCCTGGTATATGGAACTGAAGCTGTTTTACCAGTAGAAGTTGAGATTCCTTCGCTCCGAGTATGGCTGAAACAGAGCTCGAAGAAGCTGAATGGGTTAGACAAAGGGTTGAACAGTTAAATCTTTTAGATGAAAAAAGATTAACCGCCATGTGTCATGGGCAATTATATCAACAAAGGATGGCTAGAGCATTTAACAAGAAGGTTAAGCCAAGAAATTTCCAAGAAGGTGATTTGGTTTTGAGAAAAATGCTGCCAATGTGCAAGATTCCAAAGGAAAGTTCACACCAAATATGAAGGACATATATAGTGAGAAGGTCTTATCGGGAGGAGCATTAATCCTTTCCCAAATGGATGGACCCAATTTAAAGGATCCTGTGAACTCAGATGCTGTAAAGCTGTATTATCCTTGATCAATAAAACTTGTCATTTCAAGTGATCAATTGATTTTATTTTAATTAATTATAAGCAAAGTTGATATTCCTGAAATTCTCTAAAGTCGAATCAAAGCCTAAAATTCTTTGAAGTTGAATCAAAGCCTAACCCACAAAATTCTTCTGAACAAATTTCCAATCAAACACAAAAAGAAATTTGAGCATCTTATAATACTGAATGAATGCGTTTATACAGTTTGGTCTATTGATTGTTCTTATTTTAAAAGAAAATATTATGGCAAGAATAACTAATTTTGATAGAAAATTGAAGCATGTTGAAAAAAAAAAAAGAAGAGAAAAAAAAAAAGAAAAAAGAAGAAAAAAAAAGAGAAAAAAAAAAGAAAGGAAGAAAAAAGAAAGAGAAAGAGAAAGAAACCCCAATAGATTGAAAAATCACAAATACCCATCAGTCTAGACAAATAGTCTAGTACTACCCAGACTCAAAATCCATCCTTTCGAGATGGTGGCCCAAAATCCATCCTTTCAAGATGGTGACAAATTCAGAAACCCATCAATTGAAGATGTGATCAAGACAAAATTCAGAAATTCATCCGCTCAAGATGGTGATCAAGATAAGTTCAGAAATTCATTCACTAAAAGAATATGTTCAAGACAAGTTAGAAATCCATCCATTCCAGATGGAAACCAAAGCCCATTGGTCCGGCAAATGACCAAAGCCCATTAGTCCGGCAAAGACCAAACCAAAGCCCATTGGTCGGCAAAATGACCAAAGCCCATTGGTCCGGCAAATGACCAAACCCAAAGCCCATTGGTCCGGCAAAAATGACCAAAACCAAAGCCCATGGTCCGGCAAATGACCAACCCAAAGCCCATTGGTCCGGCAATGACCAAAGCCCATTGGTCCGGCAAATGACCAAACCCAAAGCCCTTGGTCCGGCAAATGGACCAAAGCCAAATGACAAAGCCCATTGGTCCGGCAAATGACCAAACCCAAAGCCCATTGACTGGCAAATGACCAAAGCCCATTGGTCCGGCAAATGACTAAAACCCAAGCCCATTGGTCTGGCAAATGACCAAAACCAAAGCCCATTGGTCCGGCAAATGACCAAACCCAAAGCCCATTGGTCCGGGCAAATGACCAAAAACCATTGGTCCGGCAAATGACTAAACCAAAGCCCATTGGTCCGGCAAATGACCAAAGCCCATTGGTCCGGCAAATGACCAAACCAAAGCCCATAGGTCCCGGCAAATGACCTAACCAAATCTCAAAATCTAAAGGAGAAGCTAAGCAAAAATTGGTTGTCTTTTTGTCTTTGTGGCAAAAGTTTTGTTCAAACTTTACCACAAAGAGGGGCAGCTGTAGACACCAATTTTTGCCCAATTAATTAAGGCTTAAAATTTAATAAATTCATTTCCAAAAGCCTTAAGTATTGATGAAATTGGCTAAGTGATCAAGGCACAGGCCAAATTGGCCTGTGGTTAAACAATGGACCCAAACACACACTCAAGCTCAAGGACACAGGTTCAACCCTAGCAAAGGCAAATTTTTGCCTTTTTTATCATTTTTTTTTCTTTTCATTTCCTCAAATGTGACTCTTGCCTTACTTTGGCATCAGTTTTTAAAACTGACAAAAAATCATTGATTGTCAAAATTGATGATGGGATTGCAAAGTGGTTACAAAGTGGTTACAAAATTAGTGCAAAAAACAACCAAAAGTTACAAAATTCAATGTATAAAGTATTCAATTGCACATGAATGAGGAGTTACAAAAATTGAGTGGATGAATCTGGCATGGAATATGAAAACAATCATCAATTCATCATTTCAAACACAATTAATCATGGATTTTCTAATTAAATTCGTGAAAAATCAAGGGGCAAAAATCAATTCATTTTTGAAACGGTTTGAAACGTAAAATTGACTTGCAACCTATAAATAGGAGGTCCTAGGAGCAAAAGGCACAAGTCAATTTCAACAAAACACAATCAGAATGAGTGAATTCGAAGATTTCGAAAATTAGGTCTTAAAGAGAAAATTCGAAATTTGAGAATTTCGAATTGTTTTGATTCAATGAGTGTTTAAGGAGCTTTAGGAACAAGTTCAAGTGATCGAGAGTGCTTTAATTTGATCAATTTGTTCAAAATCACCTCTGTAATTTTTTTTTATATTTTCGGATTTGCGCCGCCGCTACCCACCACCGCGAACCGCCGCTTCTGGTTCTGAGTGAACGCCACCACCACCAACGGATGCGTCACCAGCATAGATAGTCGGGCCGACAAGCTTAGGGAGGTCAACACCACCAGGGACGGCCGACGAACGCTCGAAAGAGACTATTATGAAGAGCAAGATTGTTGAGATCAGTAGTGACATGGTGCGATGTACTGCTATCAAGCACCATAGATGACTAGAAGAGGTTGAGTTAGTGACAAGCACTTGTGCTTGCCGAGGAGGTGTAACGTAAGATTGAGCTGGTACAGTAGGTTGAGATGGTGGTTGTGCATGAGGATATTGTTGGTGAAACAATGGGCCTTGTGAAACAACATATCCCTATGTGTAACACCACTGGCATTTACCAAGAAACGATCGGGCTAAGCGGTGTACTTGAGTGTTAGTAGGTCTGGTGGACTGTGTTGCAGCAGGGGTAAATTGTTGAGATGAACCATTGACAAACTGAGGAGGATGGTTGTGGGGGCAGACCACTAATTGGAGAGCATGTTGGAGAGACGTGCAGATGCTGGTAGAACAGAGGAACTTGAAAAATTTTGAAGAGCCAGCTCTTTGTTGATGAGTTTTTCATGTAGTTCATCAAAGGAAATGACAATGTCACGACTATTTACCGCATCTATTATAGATTTATAATTTTCAACAAGTCCTTCCAAGACTTTTTCAAGCAAATCTTCTTAATCTAAAGGTTTAACAAGGGCAGTAAGCTCATATGCACAAGTTTTGATAGCTTGCATGTAATCTGTGATAGAAAAAGAGCCTTCAATGATGTGTTTCAGATTATCCTTGAGTTGCTTGATGTGTCCTTGAGAGGGTCGAGCATAAGTGTTGGCAAGAGTTTGCCATGCCTCTTGAGGCATTTTTGATTGAGTGACATGTGGCATAATATTTGGTGAAAGGATACCTATAAGAGCTTTAAATAGAAGTTTGTCCTATCTTAGCCATGTTTGATATACTGGATTGGGAGTGATTGTGCTATTAACCGTGATAGTGGCTGGAAGAGAAGGATGAGAACCATCAATAAACTTCTACAGGTCATAGACGATTAAATCACTTCCATTTGGTTTTCTAAGAGAGATAGTTTGTAAGGTGAGTTTGATTGAGTTGTGAATTTTGATCATAGTTAATGGATTTGAAGGTTCTTAAGTGTTTTGAATAAAAAAGGTTGACAGCGATTAAGAACCTATGATGGAAATTTTTATAGAGCATAGCCAAGGCTCTGATACCATGAAGTAGATATAAGAAGAGAACAATTTCTAGAAAAAGGTTTTTCTATTTTCAATATCTTGTTTGTATAAACATATATATATATATATATACTATTAGAATATCTCTCCTATCACTATATTAATTACATTGTTTGACTCTATATTAATTATATTATTTGATTATATTAATTATATTGTTAACCATATTAACACGTTGTTTGACTAGTCTTATCATTAAACTCTTAAAGATCATATGTACATACTTATGTAGTTGATTATGATTATAATTAAATGACTTGTAATTCTTAGAGTCATTGATGTAGGAGTGACTTTGTAATATTTATTATGTTTATTGCAGTGATAGTAAATTTTGAGCCTTATGTCCATATATGATATGTGTCGACAACCCATTTTTACCCCTTTTTAAAATAAAATCATTACAAAATGAAAAATTCTAAAAAAAGTAAAAAATACAATAAAATCAGAATTTATCCAAAAAAAAAATATTGTTATGGCTAAAAATAAATAACAAATAAAAAATTACAAAAAAATAAAATTTAAAATTTAAAAGTTAGAAAACCCCATATTTTTAATGAATAATCATTTTAGAATTAAAACAAACAAAAATTGAAAAAGAAGAAAATATAAAAAAAAATTCATTTTGGGCTTATCTTAGGATTAAAATCGGTTTTATAATGTTTGGACCTCATTTGGAAAATTAATTTAGACCTTGGACCCATATTGATTTCAACTCGTTATATTGGAAATCATATTTGGCCTGATATGGATATTTCAAATATATAGACCAAAGCTACAAGTAGTTCAGTTGGTTAAAGTTTAGGAAGGTAAGGAGAAGGCTAGGGTTTGATATCACCGAACACATGCGAGGGATTTTTATTTTAGCGCATGCAAATAGACACGCTTGGGAAAACACGCTCGTGTGCCACACGCACCTTGTCTTCTCCAACGAGTCGAAACGAATGCTTAGTTGGAGCTTCAACCTCCTTTCATCACGAAAAGTTGTTGTTTTTCTTTTGTCTCTTCATTTTCCAACAGTTATATTGCTTAATCTGATAATTACTCCTCTTAAAGATGAGATTTAAATTCAAAATTGAAATTCGTTTGAAGGATTGAAACCAATGAAATATGAAGTGGTACTAATCTCTCTCTATAATGTCCGACTTTCCAAGCCCTGTAACGTTTATTAATAGCCAAGCCCCTTTCATCTTCCTCCTCTCTCCTTTTTAACCTGAGGACTCTCAACCTCTCGAAAGCAAGCTAAAAAAAAAAAAAAAAGAAACCCAGACCAAAATCTTCACAAAAAAAAGTGAAGAAAAACACACTTGAAAACAAGGATGATTTCACCATATCAGGGCATCTATCTCTCCCAACTCTTCCCTCTTGTTACCTAAGAAAGTTGCTAGAGCTCATAGTCCAATAATCACTAGGTGAAAATCTAAAATGTTAGGGGATAATAGCAATCTTATGGAATACATAATGATTGCTTTGGAATTGACACTCGGCAAAGTAATGGAAAAATTAGACACCTTGGTTCAAAACCATCCAGATAAGGCCTAATGACTAATGTAATAGATACTCCTATTGAGACACATGATTAGAAAAGAGAAATAAGATTACAAGAGGAAGAATGTGACATCATAGGCGTAAAAGTACAGGGCTGAGATGAAAGAGAAAAAGAGCTCGAAAAGAAACTGATAAAGAAAATGAATGAGCAGCTTAAACTATTTGAGCCTCATACTAACTTCGAAAAAAATAGGCCTTTTTAATATGCAATACTAGAATGAAGGGGAGTATCTTGAAAAATTCAGTCTTCGAATTTGAAAAATACAATGGAAACAGCTGTCCAATGCTCCATATTCACCAATACATTCACAAAATGAGTGTGTAATCATCCTAATTGTACATAAACTAATTATAATAATTATTAAAAATATAATATAGAATTATAAAAAAACTATAATAAAAAGTCACATAAATTAATCCTAATTTTTCGTGAATTAAAAATTATTAAAAGTATGAACAAATAATAATTGCTGATAAACCGATCGTTACTTTAAAATTTAAATCAGTTTCCTTAAACTCAAAATATAGAAAAAAAGATCTTAATAGTGATATAATGATTGTTGAATTACCTTTAATATTTTAAGACTATAAAATAGTACTATAAAATTTACTATTAATAGAATAAATAATTCCTAAACAATAAAAGATAATAATCAATAATTTAACAAATAATCGTAGCTTATCATAAATTTCAAAATACAATAGAAGATATGTAATTTCTAAAACCTATTGGTTGTATAAAGGTAGTTTAAAGATAAATCATCAGAATTATAAAAACATGCAAAAATATCAAAAACTGATCAACACTCAAGAATCTAAACACTAATTAAATATTTGAATTACATCAATACTTTAGATAGAATATTTTGAGAATAAAATTCTAATTTAATTAGTATAACCTGAGTATCTTTATAACTAGTAAAATAAACAAAATAGCAAATGTAAAATAGATATTAAACATATAACCAAATAAACGCTCTAGAATAAATCTATGAATAATAATAAAATAATTTAAAAACCCTGAATATAGAATTCTTTGACCCTAATAGATACCAAAGACAAGATTTCTTATTTTGAGCAAGTAACTTAAGATATAGTTAGAAAGTAGCTCTACATTTCGAAATTGATAAAAAGATAACTCATTTATAGAATCTATTGATTAAAAATAATAACTAAAATATGAACCGCTAGTATTATAAATACGTGATAGAAGCAAAAACAAATCTATAACTGGTACCCTAGACCTTAGAAAAATATTTGGATCACACCATTATTCTAGCTAGGAAATTTTGAAACTATGGGAACTAAAATCCTAATTTAGCGTATCGGGACGAGAAAATCTTAATCGTGTATACTTTAAACTTAAATTTAAACTCAATAACAACCTAGAAAATTTGTAAAAGCTTTGAGTGAATTACTTGAGATAAAACTTCTAAATAACTGACATACTTGTACTCGTTTAACTTAATAAACTACCATAAAACTAAAATAATTAAACAAATAAGTAATATTATATAATATATTAGACATTTTCAATGCTAGTAGATGAAGAATTACGACCAAGATCTCCTCTAATTTTGCACAACCGAAATTTGAAGACAAAAGAGTCAACAAGAGTAGCAAAAGTCAAGAGAAATAATGTGTCAACCAATCATAAGGATCCATATAAGACACATAATTAATGCATGCAAATCCAAGTTGAAGATTTGGTGGAGAAGCTCTTCATTTTGGTCAAAAAGTTGCAGCTCCTCCATTGCTATATATATGCATACTCATTTAGCAACAAACAAACCCTTCAATCACACCAAGACAAACACAATAAATCACCACAACAACACACCATACAGCCCAAAAACGTCAACACAAACACATCAGCTCAACTCCATAAAACAAACTGCCATTATCAAGCAAGCTTAGGAAATCAATAAACAAGGTAAGTTAAATTCATGTTAAGTTAAGTTTATATGTAAAACATTAGCTTAAACAATGTTTCTATTAACTTAGGACTGGTATCAAGCTTTGGAGAAGGGTATAGCAACTCAATACCAACTCAAACAAGCTAAATCTAATCTTAAAACTTCATGTATGGATTATGATATGTGGAAGCTAGGAAATCATGGAGCATAATGATTATAAAATGTTACACGTATTGATATATCATGTGTGATACATGTAAAGTATGGAAAAACACTTAGAAGAAGTTTAAAAGCAAGTATAATATATAAATAAATTAAGAAAAGTAAGTTCAAAACAGAGGAAAAACAAGGAAGATGATGAACAATGACAAAACTAGCCCTATGCCAGCCGTGTATGTGCTAAACACTGGTGGCGTAAAGGGATAAGCCGGCGGTGTTGATGTAAACCCCCGAATTTTTCACAATTCCTAAAAATAGTTCATGAATTAAAATACTGAATCGAAACCCTAAAAAAGCGGACTCAAGTTAAAACCGAACCCTAAACAAGATCAAACATGGGATTTCATGGCCTTAAGAAAAAGAGAATCTTCAAAAAAAAAAAAAATTCAATAATTGTTCGACTCAAAACCTGAACATGAGATGATTCATCTATCCAATCCCTAATGTAAACCCCTTAATTTTTAGGGTAAAGTTGGATTAAACCCTAACCCTAATCAAACCAGAGTTTTAAAAGTCAACAAACATCAAGACAATCTAGCAGTTTCAACTCTGACAATCCCGCGCTCTCAAACCCTAGACAACGGAATTGAGTAAATGGCTTATAATAGTTCGTAATAATATAGGGAAGTATAAAAATATCATATTCACCTATTTCTAGTATCTTTCGGATTTGAATGGGATCAGTTTTTAAAAACCGTACCCAAGAACATTGGATGGTAAAAATATTCCGATAACACCAAAAGACTTGTAATTATACATAGATTTCAAAAATATCAGTTTTACAATTTTTCAGTAACTAAAAATATCAGATATAGCTCGTTTACGCGTATTTTTATTACTACTGATATTTTAGTTGTCTAGTCTACTATTCATAGAACTATTTTTACTATTCATTACTATTTCACTATCTCTACTTTTTCTTGCAACTTATTTCTTACTACCTATACACCTATTTCTTACACTTTTCATTTCCAATACAACTTTTTATATAACTTCTCTTACACT
The DNA here is from genome assembly GCA_024138025.1 of Combretum micranthum. Lineage (NCBI taxonomy): Eukaryota > Viridiplantae > Streptophyta > Magnoliopsida > Myrtales > Combretaceae > Combretum > Combretum micranthum. Next base: position 57,319 of record JAMXBD010003666.1, on the reverse strand, counting down.
TCAATTTCTTTTCATTACAAAAATATAAATTCAATCAACTCACACCCTCTCTCTCGCCCATGTTGCACCAGCCCCTCTCCCTCTTCTATATTATTATTTCTTTTTCAATTTATTTTATTACATCAAAATTTCACTCCAAAACTCTATAAATACCCCTTCCCTCCTTCATACTTTACACATAATTCTCCACTTTAACAAAACTCTACTAAAATTTCCTCTCAAATCCTCTCTCCAACAATCCCCTCTCAAAACACTCTTTACCATTTACTACTCTTCAAGAAAAATAACAAATATACTACCCATTCATCTCTTTTCAAATCCTCCATTAAACCTTAGGTAAAATCCTACCTATATCTCTTTACCATATCATGAAACTTAGCATGATTATGGTGTGTGTTTCCTAAACAAATAATTGTTATGGAAGCAACACTATGCTCATGTTTTATACTTATTCATGAACAAATCTTATTTTACTATTATGTTGTTTTATTGTTATTGTTATGTTATTATGTTGTTATTATCCTAATTTAACTCCTATATATTAGTAAATATATTTATGTGTATATATATATATATATATTTCCTAGAGCATATGAGCTCACTAACATAGTATTTATTTATTTGTTCATGCCTTGCAATCTATTTATTTACTTATTTCATGCAAATTATTAAGACTAGTCTTTATCAAGTCAAAACGATTTTTTTTTTCTTTTCTTTTCTTTTCTTTTCTTTTCTTTTTGGGACTAGTCTATTCTTAGTCCCGAGAAGCCTTGATGAAGTTAAGGCTCTCAATACTTAACTGGGATACCTTGATGAAGCTAAGGTTCCCAATATTTGACAATATTGTTTTGCTTATATGCTTATTATATTTCTTTCTATCTTATTATATATTATTCTTACTTTTTCATTGCTATATAACCATATTCATGCATGATTAGACGGTTGTTGTTTTAATAAAAATAAAAACGGGTTCTTTCTTAAATAAAGGAAAGTAAGCTATATTTCTTAATAAAGGAATTTTCAAGAAAAGATCTAAGTTTTGTTTTCAATAAACTCTTTTCAAAAGATAGCTAATCATAAATTTTAGAAGTAGTAGTAATGAAGATTTTATCAAATAAAAAAGGAACTCATTTCATTTATAAATCGGAACTAAATACTCCATAAAAATATAAATTTTCGCATTAAACTTAATTTTAACCCAACCATATCTTTTATAAAACTTAAATAGGTTCACCATAGACTTTGAAAATCACATACTAAGAAAGTTTCTACAAAACTTAATTTTTATATTGTTATTCTCTTTTCAAAATTAAAAAGAAATTATTACTAAGTTCTAATATTGACAATTCTTTATTAGGAAAGCTTTTTTTATAAACTTAACTAAAAGGATTGTTCTACCACTTTGATAAACATTAGGAATAAAACAAGTTTTTTAAATCAAGGTAAAATCAACTCACTATTTTAGAAATCGACTTAGAAAAATAAAATTTACCAAGAAAATAAAGTTTTAAAAGTAAACTCATTTTCTAAAGAAGAAAAAGAAAATAAAAATGAGAGGAAAACATACATTTAACACAATTCCAAATATTAGGCCACACCAACAATTTAAGGAAAATTTTGAAAAGCTTATTTTTCGATCACTAGAAATAAAGTTGGTAGATAACTTAAAGAACTAAATTTTTGGAAATTAAATTGATTTTGAAAGGTTAGGAAATGAAATTATAATAGGAAAACACTCACTCATAACAACCCAAGTATATTTTAGTTTTCCTTCTAACAATTCAAAAAGGAAAAATTTTCAAAGTTTCATCTTTTAAAAACTCTTAAAGACCAATTTGTTTTGTGAAAAATTAATGTTGAGACAACACTACGAAAATCATGCATACAATATGAGTATAAATATGTTCAAAGGATTTTTCAACTATATAAATATCTATCACACCCCAAAGAGTACCCTAAACGTAATAGTCCGCCGCATGCTAAACGAGACTTAAGAATCACTACCACAGTCATTCAAAAGTCTTGTGTTAGTATGCAAGACGTTCCCTTACCACAGTAGAATACATAAACAATTGGAGATAGATAGTTCAATTTGATAGGATAAGCATAAAAACATAAACCACAAATATCTCAGGATTAGTTACAAAACATTAAGGGGCATTCCCTCGCTACACAAGAGTCTAGGTATTATCTTTTAGGAAAAAGCCGATCGTTTAAGGTTTACTACTAAAGACTATACAAAACTAATCATAAAATTCTAAGGAGATAACTCTAGTTTCGCATTACCTGATTTGGCCAGGCTCGGAGACGTAGCCATATGTACAGGAACTGCATTAGAAAGAAATTGTGGAGATATAAGTTACGCTAGCTTATTGAGTTTCACCTCCAAAATTAAATACTTCAACAAGCAATATATCAGGCAAGTTATATTAACAACCATATGAAATGCACAAGCACGTGAGCATACAATACATAAGACTTTCCAAGAGTCTTACGTTGAATGGATTTACGCCCTTCATTCAGGGTTAGGTGTTTCAGGCCCATACGATCATATATTTCAATTTTTCTCTCATTTACATTGTGGTTGATTTAGGTGCCCACCCACTCACAATTTTGTAATTGATACAAGTGCCTACACCATTATCATTTTAATTCCGGCCATTATGCTAACATTTGAGTTTACAGGCCCCTCGTTGCCCAGCTATTTTGCCTTCTTCCCACAAAAGTATTATAACAAATGCAATGTGACTCAACATATGGTATGTACGGTCAATTTGATTATAAGATCATGACATATTAATTAACGATTTATAAGCGATCATAGATATTGCAAACACTTCAATTCTATACTAAATCATACAAGTATTTACAAACACTTCCATTTCGATATTCTTATCATCGATTCAATCAAATAGAATTCACAAGCACATTCCAATTTTATCTTGCCATAAATCTAATGCCACTATCATTATAAGCACAATCATAAACATATAGTTTAAAGATATTGAACTCACTCGGGCATGGTCTCTGGTCTCTAATGATAGTGATCTAGAAACATGAATTTCCCCTAATTCAAAAATCATCTAAATGAAAGAAATACCCCAATGAGTATTTCATACCATAACTAATTTCAACTTTTCAAATAAAACTCTTTGAGTTCGTAATTTCTATGGTAATTGGAAATTCTAACTTAAAATGGCCATAACTTGGTCATTTTAACTCGAAATTTTGCAAATAAGCTATTGATTTCTATCTACTTTGAAAGATCTATCCATTTATGATGTTATTCTTGAGTTTTGAAAATGTTTAGGTCTCGAATGCTCGGATCAGATCTGATCAGTAACTAGAACTTGAAATTCCGAAATTGTTTTGTGAAATTTGTATTATTTCTACCAAGTATATTATATGTGCATGCATTATCTACATGTTATTATCATTGATGACATGATATGAGCTATCTATATTTATTTCCTTAATGATTTATGGTTAAAAAGAATTTTGTCAAAACTTTTACCTTGTAATAATGTCATGAACATTTGTTTGAGAAAACTAGCTTTATTTATTTGAAAATCATACATATTTTTACTATGATAAAGTCTTAATAACCTATATACCTAATACTTTCATTATCTTAATAAATTTCTTCATTTAAAGGTTGGAAGATAGATGTTTAAATGTGAGTTTTGCCTAGAGACGAATTTTGCACAATTTTTGGACATGAAAATATTGTTTGATCTTAGTTGGAAAACTTTTCCTTTGTTTTAAATTTCTGCTTTGATAAAACACATTTACTCTTATAAAAATCAAGCCTTTATTACTTATATTCCCTAAGGCTTCTATTTTTCCATTAAAATACTCATTTCGACATTTAGAAATAGGTGTTTAAATGGGGATTATTTTTATATCCGAAATTTGGGAAATTGTTTTTTGAGATTATTTCTTGTGAAAAACTCATTTAATCTTTCTAAAATTAAGTCCTAATCAAACCTACTCCCTAAGACTTTCATTTCTTTAATAAAACCCTTGTTTTATGGTTGGAAAATATGTGTTCCTTTGGCATTTCATCCTAGTTACAAATTTCAAAATTTTTGTTGATGTTGAAACATAGATCTTACTTAACTTTTGTAACTCTTTTCTTGATTTGAAAATTTCTCTTAGTAAAACCATGATCAACTTATACAAATCACTCCTTTATGATACCCATTACCTAAGCCCTTCATTTTACATGTAATATCCTTATTTTAGAGTTGTAAAATAGGTTTTCTAAATAGTTATTTTTTAAGATTCGAATTTTCAAAATCACTTTTTGATATAAACAAAATGTACCTTTGAGTTTTGGCAACACATTCATCAGGACTATCATATTACAAATCCTTTATGTATGTAAAACAAGTGACTATAGCATTTAAAGTACTCTAGACAAATAGATCTACTACACTACTCATGTTATGGATATAGATGCAACATGAACACTATGTAGATGAGAGTAATAATGAAAATATAAGCACAAAATTTCCATAAGAATAATATATAGCGATAATATAGCAAAATACTAGTATATCAACTCTAATAACAAGATCTACACATTGTGATGGCAAGGATATCATGTTTTAGTGTTTCCACATCCCTAGTATAAAGCTCCTGGGGATTTTTGGTGGAACCACACATGTATGATCTTGCCATTACATGTTTTTATAGTGGTAGGGTCAAGATCTATTACCTATTTAGTGTTTGGAGAAGGAAACTTGAAGAAAAAAAATTTTGTGTGTGTGTGTGTGTATGTGTGTAAGGAAAGCTCACGGCAAAGGAAGAAGAGAATGGAGAGAAAAAGACTTCCAAAAGATTGTTTTGTGAGAAAATAAGAGAAGGTGAAAAAGTAAAAGATGAAAGAGATATTATATAGGAAAAGGATTTAGGCTTTGTGTGAATAATAAATTGAAAAAAAAAATCAAACAAATGGGAGTTTGAGTGAGGGAGGGGGCGCCGCCTTTTGAGAAGAGAGAGGGAGAGAGTTGTTTTGATTCAATTTGTGTAATAAAATTCAAACTTAATAAGTAACTTTGAGTACTAAAATGTATTGGAAAGGTAAATTTGTAAGGAAGTGATGTAAAATTGTAAGAATAGGTTGTAAGGATGTAAGAATAGGGTATGGATGGTTGTACTTGATGAATAGTGTGAAAGAAAGCAAAAAGTTGATTAGATAATTAAATTACCGGTAGAAATGAAAATACGATAAAAATATTATAACTGTAACTTTTATAACCCAAAAAATTATATAACTGATATATTTGGAAATATAATGAAATTGTAATCTAAATGTACTGTAATATAAAAATAAATAAATCATAATGAAGGGTAAAATGGTAATATAATGATTTATTAATGAAGAGAGTTATTTGGCGTACCCTAATAATGAGATACAATAATAATCTCTCACATTAATGATGGTAAAAAAAAAAATAGTAAATCTTCATTAATTTATGACGTAGGGTTGCATTTTTCCTAAGCCATCTTTCTCTATAAATAGGCCTTAGACCCCATAATTTTCCCACATTTCTTCTCAGCCAAAATTAAGGTATGTGGTCTAAACTCTCTCTTTTTCAATTCCTTTCCTTTAGGTAGATAGTCTAATTCCAGTTTTATATATCGATTGAAGGAGATTCAAAATCTAGAAGTGAAACACTAGAGTGGTTTTGGAGAATATAAGATTCAAATCCAATTGAAGGTAAGATCTCTAACCTAATCTTTGTAATTCATAGATTATTAGGAAACATGTCATGATGATGGTATTAATTGTGATAGGAGAAAGATTTAAAGAATTAGGGTTTCTGATTTCAATCAAGTTCTGCAAATTATAGGTATGTATGAATTTGCCCTATCTCTATAGATTCAAAGTTATAAACTTTTATAAAGGATCTATTCATAGAAGATTATATATATATGTATGTTGTGAAGGATTGTGGAGATCGAGGAAGATTTAAAGAGAAATTGATGTTAGGGTTTCTGTGAAGTAAAAACAAAATTAAAGGTGAGTTAAGATTTGGTTAGGGTTATGGTATTAGGGTTAGGGTTTGACATCATGATTACAATTGAATTTTAATTGCGACATATAATGATATATAGGAGTATTGTGAGATTAGGGTTCCATTTCAATTAAAGTTTCTGTTGAGTAGATTTGGATTGGAAGCAAATCTAGGTACGTCCTTACCTTGTTTGTTGCTTGTGCGTGATAGGTTTAATTTATAACCTGATTAACAAATATACGACCTTAATTGAAATTGAGTGTTGGTTGTGAGTGGTTTCGACTAGAGTAGAACTCATGGTGAGGCCATGGTGGAGGGTGATCTCTAGTGAGACAACCTGATGATCCTTGTGTGAGGTTATCCCAAGTGGACTCGTGCTTGGAGATGATTCTGGTAGATTAGGATTCGTGCTTTCGAGCTTTGGCTGGACATGCAAACTGTATATATGTATATATTATAATATATGTTTCGGGATCTAAGTTATTCCGGGTTTGGGTTTATATCATGAGTATTCCTAAACTGTGTTAGTTGCAGGCTAATGAAAAGATAAATTAATATGTGCTTGTTGCATTAGAAATTATAAGTTGTATGTGATATTGTGTTATGTATAATCATGTGCATGTGCTTGTGGTTTGGATGTACTGGGCCTTTGTGCTCAATCCTTTATTTTTTATAGGTGTAGGTGATGATCCTATTATATATGATTTGTCGGGATATGATGTATATGTTGATGACGGGAGCACGATAGTATAGATGACCATCCAGATGATCATTAGGGATTTGGATGGAGACGTTTATGAGTACTTTTATTTTAGTAGAGACTTTTTTTTGATGGATTAGTTTCATTGGAAGTTTTACTTGTAAAGACTTTTTATGTTCTTATGTTTTTAGATATCTTTAGTTATCGGATTATGTAGTGGAACAACTTTTATGAAATTGAAGATGTTTATTTTAGAGAGTTTTGATGATATTCTATCTATTGTGGTTTAGTAATAGCCTTGGCGTGTGCCTTTGAAGAGAGGACACGTGGCGGGTTGTAGACGCCTTTGTTTTAGGGCGTTACATGTACTAATATCATATTTTTAATATCCTGGGCCTCGAGACACGCTTTTCAAGGTCTGTATCCAATCGGGCTCAAAATAGGTCAAAAATCCACTCATATGATATTGTTAAGCATCCTAATATTAACACGGGATTGCCGAATCTAAACTGCTAGGATTTCCTGAGGTTTTGTTTTCTTAAGATTTCCGGTTGACTTTCTGATTTAGGGTTTTATTTTGGAGTTAACTCGTTTCTATTGTTCCAAGGTTTCATTCTTGAAATTGCCGGACATAGGGTTTCCAGTTCGACTGGTCCAGGGGTATTCTTTTAGGGTTTTGGTTTCTAGTTTTAAGTTTTTTGAAATCGAAATCAGGTTTGCCAAGAAAACAAGGGCTTATAACCTACCCCCCTTAAACAGAGTTTTCTCCGCAAAACTGAAACTTACATATCCTTTTTTTATCCTTTTTTTGATCAAGTCGGAATACTTTCTCTAAATTTCCTCTTTAGTCTCTTAAATTGCCTTCTCAAATGCATGGTTCTTCTATAATACTTTTCAATTACCAAGTCTCTTGGTTACGTAACCTTTGCGTTTTCGCATCCACGACTAGCACTGGATGTCCCTCGTGGGTAAGGTTTCTTTTAATTGAATGGGTTTCAACTCCATGATTCTTTCCAGATCTGGTACTGTCACGCCTCAAAGGGTACCCTAAATGTAACAGTCTGCCACACTTAATATTAAAGTTTAATCATGACAACCTTAGTCATTCCCAAAAGCTTCGATATTAAGTATAAGACATGCTCTCACAAATTTAGAGGACCATTTTTTGAAATATGAAGCTTAAGAAGATACAATAACAAATTAAGAAAAAGGAATTCATAATATTCATTCATTCATAATAATTGTCTTACAAGTCTTAGGGGCATTTCCCCCGCCAAAAAATAACTATAATCTATTACAAGAAATTTCTATGAAGTCCATATCCAACTAATGCTAACTTCATCCAAAAGTTCTTTATCCATAAAAGCGAAAATACCTGGCTGTAGGATCCACATGGCCTCAACCACAAATAGTTAAACTGTAAAAGATATCTATAAGGGTATAAGTTAATAGGCTTAGTGAGAATTATTTCCATAAGCAAATTCTTGTGTAGAAAATTCAAACAAGTTATTAAAGCAATCTAGTGAAATGCAACATACACGTAAGCAAACAAGGCATATAGTTTTACTGGAACTATATGTTGAATGGATTTATGCCCTCCATTCGAGGTTTGGTGATAAGAAATCTCAAAACGAGTAGTTTCAGTTAAGTTATGCTTTCGATCATTACCTCCAAGCATATTAAGTCTACTCGAGTTAAGCCATGCCTTCGGATTTCCACCAACATTGGTTTGATTCTATGTCGCCAAGCAATCACTTTCGATCATAGCCACCAAGCTTTGCTTTCGACCATGCTACTATCCTTTTCACCCAATGATAATAACCCCATGCAATGTGACTCACTTTGTGTATGCATGAATCAAATTATTTAAGATATCATAACATCATTATTATTAATTATTTAAGGTGATCAAAGAATCTCATACATACCAAGTTTACTAAAACAAACGATTACTTACAAACAATTCCCGCCTCAATATTCTTAAAATTCTTTCAACAATTTTTACATAATATCAATTTGTCTTTCCTTAATTATGATGCAACTAACTAAAGCACAATCAAGTAAAGTATTTTAAGGAAATAAACTCACGTTGCCATGGCGATAGATCTTCCAAATGGATGAGTCGAACAAATAATCTACCTAGTCGAAATAATCCTTATGATAAGGGTATACCTCCTCGGGATCACCTAGTTAAAAAAATACTTGAAATGAGTATTTCTTGATAACCTTCTTGAAATTTGACAAATTATGTCATAAGAACATCAAAGTTCGCATAGAAGATAATTCCAATTTAAAATGGCTATAACTTGGTCATTTTAGCTCGGAATTGCATATAATATACCGATTTCTATCTATTCAAACAGATCTATCTAGTTCTAAAACTATTTTTATCAAACTAGGTCATTTAGGTTCCGAAACAGTAGTGATCAGATTCACCACAAATTTTCCCATCCCAAAAGCATTTGTTTCAAACATTAAATCATTCAACAATTGCTTTGATAAATACTTAGTTATCTATATAGTTAAGAAATTTCTTTTTACAAATATATAGCTCATATTTTTTCCATGCTCAAGTATTTGTTGTCCAACCAAAATTCTTTAGTAAAACAATTCTAATTAGAAGTTTTGCAAAACTGTAATTTACAAGAAATCCATTTTATAAATTTTAAAATGAACATTTTGATTCCTTTGTTTCCAAAGAATTATTTTAGAATTATCTTGCTATTTTCCTTAATGACTTTTTAATGAAAAATAAATTTCTCTATTTTCCTTTTACAAATTTTTCAATATTAGTGTCACTTTTCCTATTAGTTTTATATACACTTTTCTTTGACCATTTCTTGGAAAATCTTGGTTAGAAAATTCTTATTCCCTTTTTATGAGGTTTCCTCTATATTATGTTTTTATGGAAAACATTTTAGTATCAAAAGTCATCTTCTTTTGGAAAACAATGTAATATAGAAATGATTAAAAACTTTTCAAAACAAAGGTAGTTTTAAAATTATAGTAAGTTCTTCCTAAAGTTTTGAAAAGAATAGATTTACTTTTGTTAAATCATAAATTCTAAATTTCATATAGAACCATTCTTAGGTGATAAAATCTCTTTTTTGCAAAAGTATAATTGAAGCTTAAAGGTTTGGACAACAATCTTTATGGGCATGATTTTGAGAATAATAACAAGCAAATATAACATAATGAATAATAAAGTCAAGTATTGGGAGTCTTAGCTTTCTCAAGGCTCCCGGGACTAAAAAATAGACTAGTCTTTAATAGAAAAGAAAAAAAAAGAGAGAAAATTGTTTGGACTTGATGAGGACAAGTCTAAGACTAGAAACTAGTCTTAAAACAGCATGAAATAAATAAATTGCAAAGAAAGAAAATAAATAAATTGCTTTGCATGAAAGTAAATAAATTGCAAGTGAGCTTATATGCTCTAAAGAATATATACATATTATATAGATACATAATCATATTTAGTTAGATATAATTATAACCATAATATGAACAAAGTAAAGTAACAACATAAATATATTTAAATAGATATTCATGAACAAGAACAATACATGAACATAGTATAGCTTCCATAACATTAAGTTCTAGGAAACTCACACCATGGTCATGTAAAGTTATATGACATGGTAAGAAGAACATATAAAGAAAAATTTACCTAAAAAGGATTTTGGAGTAATATGGGTTTTGCATATGTAGAAGGGGGTTTGAGAGTGTTTTGGGAGAGTTTTGAGAGGAGAATTTTAGAGAGATTTGGTAGTGAATTTGTGGGTAGATGAAGTGTGAAAGAAGTGAAAGAGGAGGGGAGTATTTATAGGAACATGAGGAGTGAATTTTGTGTGATTAAAATAAATAAAAATTGAAAATAATATGAGTGAAATGGGAGAAGGGGTGCACCGGCCATATTGAAAAGAGAGGGGGAGAGATGATTTTTTTTTTTTGTAGTTTTGTTAATTAAATATAATAATAAGTAAAGTAGATATGATATAAAATTATGAGAAATGTAAAAAGTAAAGATAATAGGTGTATAGAGTATAAGAGTAGGTGTTAGAAAAAGTAGAGATAAATGAATAGTGTAGAATAGTAATGAATAGTGTAATGTAAAGTAGATATGACTAATAAAGTACCCGTAGTAAGAAAATATGCGTATAAATGCGATATCTGATATTTTTACTTACCGAAAAATTATAAAATTGATATTTTTGAAAACCTTATCTTTTTACGAGTCTAACGGTATATCCAGAAACATAGAACACATGGCGTGTTCCTGATGGATTTTGGGGTACAGGGCCAACCAAATACGCTAGATCTCCAATTCTTCTTAGCATCTCAAGGGTCTAATGTGTCTCGGGCTCAACCTTCCTTGGGTACGTACCCTTCGTACCTTCTTAATCGGATTCACCTTCAAGCTCATGTGATCAACGACTTGAAATTCAAGAACTTGTCTCTTTCCAATCCGCTTAACTTTTTCACCTGTCTCGAATTCTTTTCTTCTTTTGCCATACCATCCTCAGTTTACCAAACGCCCTTCTATCTTAGATTTGACTGAATAATAAGCTTCTCTATGTTGTCCCAAAATAGAGGTGTCCTATGACGTTGTCCATACAAAGCTTCGTAGAGCGGCTTCTGTATAGTCGGGAGACATATGTTATTGCAAGAAAACTCAAATGGGCGGTACATGGTCATTTTAGTTTCCCTTGAATTCCCAAACACATGCTATCAACATGCCTTCCAGGGTTTGGATTGTCTACTCAGACTGTCCATTGGTCTGAGGGTGATAAGCAGTCCTAAAATATATCTTTGTACCCAAACTCTTTGTAACCTCATATAGGACTTGTGAACCTTAGGTCTCGATTTAATATCATCACTGCGAGTACATCTGTAGCCACACTATTCCTCAAATTTTCTCGTTAGTTCTCTTTTGGCTTATGATTAATGCAGTCACTTCTCCCTATCTTTTCCCTAGCTTAGAGCGTCTGCAATTGCATTTACTTTTCTCGTACAATGGCGAAAATGTCAGATCATAATCTTCAATCAACTTTAACCATCCTCTTTGTCCATATTTTTGGTTCCTTCTATATAAACTAGTACATAAGGCTTTTATGATTTGTATAAATATATCTCACATTTCTGCTTATATAGACAATACCTTCAAAGTTTCAAAGTAGAGACAGTCGCGGCTAACCCCTTTTCATGCCCAGGGTAGTTCTGCTCATGTGGTCTCAATTATCGAAAACTATAAGCAATGACCTTTCCATCCTGCATTGGTACATATCCAAAGCCATCCCTTAGGAGTCGTTATGCACCGTGTAAGATTTAATGTTGAAGTTAGATATTTATCTAGATTTCTTGTATGCTATATTTACTATCCCGAACTATACATCCCATCGGTGTCTCCTATTATTGTGATAGATGTCTTACATATGGTGTTGAAGTTTTAGTATGACTTCGGAAAGTCATTCTTAAGTTTTAATACCATATATGGCCGACTGCCACGTCTAGAGTACCCTTTGGGGCGTGACAGTTGAGGCGGCGTTCTCTAGAACAGATGCTACGTGTCGAGCCTGGATTTTTTTCCACTTATCTGGTTTCATTTCTCCTAACCCGATTCACATTAAACCCGAACCCATTTAACATGAATCCTCGACTAGGGGTTAAAAGAAATTTTAATTTTTGAAAACTTTTTAGAGTCGCCACCCGTATAAATCGAAAAAATAAAAGCTAGGATCAATGGGTCGGTTGATCCTAACTTAGCTACTAGTATGCGAAAATTTGATTTAAAAAATCAACTTTTAAAACCAGATATCATGGATTCGGGGGCCTAACCTATTAAAACCAAATTGGTTACCACTTTTGGAATTTTAAATTTTAACCTATCCTTTATATGCTCAAAAAACTCAAATAATAATATTATAACAGAAATATTTACAATCAAATCATTCATTTTATTTTTATATGCTTTTCTTCATTTTTTTTTGGAATATCAATATCAACAAATATATATTATATTTACAAAATATTTTTCACAATATTAAAAAACAAAAACATTTTTTTTATTTTTTATGTTGGCCCCCAGGTGCCTACGTACTCGCTAATCGAGATCAGACAAAAACGTAGTTCTTTTTAAAAAAGAACTTTAATTTGTTGTTCAATTTAATTTTTGAACTATTCTCAATTTAAGTTCATTAAAATTTTATATTTTTATGAAAATCATTTTTGATGGTCTATAATCTAATCAATTGATTTTCATTTCATGAAAACATATTTTCTAAGTCAAAAATCATTTTTTATTATTATTTTTTTTTTAAAAAAATTTTGGTTTTGGAAAATCCAATTTTATCATTTTTACTTATTTTGTTTATTTATTATTATTATTTTTATTTTTTATTTTATTTTTTTATTTTTTTTCTAAAAAAAATCATCACATAAATTCACAACATATTCAGAATATTTTACAATATATTAAAATTATTTTTCATGCATTAAACATGCATTTCCAAAAGCAATTTATGTATAAAACACATTAAAAAATATCAAAATATAAAAAAAATAAATTTATATAAAACATAATTATTTTGATTTTTTCTGGATTTTTCTGTATTTTTCTGAATTTTTTTATAAATTTTTGAATTTTTTACTATTTTTTCATATTTTTTTTATTATTTTCTGAAATTAATTATCTAATAAACTAATAATATAATAACGCGAATTGACCTGGACCGTTGGATGAAGCGGACGAGATCTGGAGCGTCGATCGTGCTGACCGATCTGGATCGTCTGATCTTGTTGACTCGATCTGAGCCGTCTGATCGCATGATTGAATCTAAGTCGTCTGATCGCTTGATTGAATCAAAGCCGTCTGATCTGCTTGATCAAATCTGAACCGTCTGATCGCTTGATGAAATCTGAGCCGTCTGATCGCTTGATTGAATCTGGGCCGTCTGATCTGCTTGATCAAATCTGAGCCGCTGATCTGCTTGATTGAATCTGGGCCGTCTGATTTGCTTGATTGAATCTGGACCGTCTGATCAGAAGCTGACCGTGACCGTTGACCGACGGACAGGTTGGACTTTGGATATTCGGGTCGGATCCGACCCGATCGGGCGAAGAAGACGAAGTCGCGACTTTTCGGGGCTGATTTCGGCGGCTGTGGTGGTTGACGGCGGCTGGTTGCTGTCGGCCCGACTTCTGGTGCGACGGCGAGTCCTCTGAAGGTGGTGGTTCCCGCCCAGAACGGCGGCAAGGGGCGGTTCCGGCGGTTGGTTGTACGGCGGCGCAAATCCGAAAATTAAAAAAACTTTGCAGAGGTTAATTTGATCAATTTGATCAAATCCAAGCACACTAAAACATCAAAATCAAGTTTCTAACATTCCTAAAACACTCAATTTTGATCAAATCCAATCCAATCACTTCGAATTTGAAAAATTCGAATTCTATACCCAAAATTCGAGAATTTCGAATTGGCTTTGTTATGTATGATGTTTTCTTCGAAATTGACTTGTGCCTTTTGCTCCTAGGACCCCTTATTTATAGGTTTGCAACCTCAATTTTACGTTTCGAACAGTTTCAAAATGAATCGATTTTTGCCTCTTTGTTTTTCACGAATTTAATTCGAAATTCGTGATTGATTTGCTTGTAACTGATGAATTGATGATTGCTTTTTCATATCCTCCATCAGATCATCCATTATGGGTAGATTAATTGCCCAATTTTTCCAATTCTTGTAACTCCCCATTCATGTACAATTGAATGCCCACAAATTGTATTTTTTTCCAATTTTTTTTAGCACGAATTTTGTGACTTTTGAGTTGTTTTTGTACATGAATTGTGCACTAATCTTTCATATTCCATAACCACTTTGCAATTGCTTCATCAATTTCAACAATTAATGTTGTTTTGTCAGTTAAAAACTGATGCAAAGTAAGGCAAAAGTCACTTTGAGAAAGATGAAAAGGCAAAAAATGATAAAAAGGCAAAAAATTTGCCTTTGCTAGGGTTTGAACCTGTGTCCTTGAGCTTGGGTATGTGTGTGGGTCAATTTGTTTAACCAACAGGCCATTTGGCCTGTGCCTTGATCACTTAGCCAACTTCATCAATAATTAAGGCTTTTGGAAAAAATGAGTTTTATTTAAGCCTTAATTAATTGGGCAAAAATTGGGTGTCTATAGCTGCCCCTCTTTGTGGTAAAGTTTGAACAAAACTTTTGCCACAAAGACAAAAAGATAACCAATTTTTGCTTAGCTTATCCTTCCAAATTTATTTAAGGAGATTTTTATCTTGTGACTAAACTATCTGTCGAGTTTAGACTTTGAGATTTGCTAGGTCAACTGTCGGACCTAGACTTTAATTTGGTCATTTGCCGACCTATGGGCTTTGGTTTGGTCATTTGCCGGACCTATGGGCTTTGGTTTGGTCATTTGCCGACTTATGGGCTTTGGTTAGTCATTTGCCGGACCTATGGGCTTTGGGTCATTTGCCGACCATGTCTTTGGATTAGTCATTTGCCGGACCTATGGGCTTTGGTTAGGTCATTTGCCGGACCTATGGGCTTTGGTAGGTCATTTGCCGGACCTATGGGCTTTTGGTCATTTGCCCCCTAGGTCATTTGCTGGACCTATGGGCTTTGGTTTTGGTCACCATCTGGAATGGATGGATTTCTGACTTCTGTCTTGATCACCATCTTGGATAGATTTCTGAATTTTGTCTTGATCACTATCTGAATTCTGTCTTGATCACCATCTTTAGTGGATGGATTTCTGAATTCTGTCTTGATCACTATCTTGAGTGGATGAATTTCTGAATTCTGTCTTGATCACCATCTGAATTCTGTCTTGATCACTATCTTGAGTGAATGAATTTCTGAACTCTGTCTCGATCACCATCTTGGATAGATTTCTGAATTTTGTCTTGATCACTATCTGAATTCTGTCTTGATCACCATCTTTAGTGGATGGATTTCTGAATTCTGTCTTGATCACTATCTTGAGTGGATGAATTTCTGAATTCTGTCTTGATCACTATCTTGAGTGAATGAATTTCTGAATTCTGTCTTGATCACTATCTTGAGTGAATGAATTTCTGAACTCTGTCTCGATCACCATCTTGGATAGATTTCTGAATTCTGTCTTGATCACCATCTTTAGTAGATGGATTTTATATTTGGTCAGTACTAGACTATCTGTTGAGTCTAGACTGAGGGATACTTGTGAATTTTTAGTCCACTGGGAGTTTTTTATGATAATTTTTGGTTCCATATCCAAAAAGCATGCTTCAATTTTCTATCAAAATTAGTTATCCTTGCAGTAATATTTTCTTTCAAAATAAGAACAATCAATAGACCAAACTGTATAAATGCATTCATTCAGTATTATAAGATCTCAAACTTCTTTATCTGATGATTCAAATGGTGTTTGGCTGTAAATTTATTTGGAAGAATTTTGTGGGTTAGCCTTGATTTGACTTTAAAGAATTTCAGGCTTTGATCCGACTTCAGAGAATTTCAGGTTTGATCCGACTTCAGAGAATTTCAGGGATATCAATTTGTTTATAATTAATCAAAATAAAAACCAATTGATCACTTGAAATGACAAATTTTATTGATCAAGGATAATATAACTTTACAGCATCTGAGTTCACAGGATCCTTTAAATCGGGTCTATCATTTGGGAAAGGATTAATGCTCCTCCTGACAAGACCTTCTTCACATATATGGTCCTTCATAATTTGGTGTGAACTTTCCTCTGGAATCTTGCACATTTGGCAGCATTTTTCTCAGAACCAAATCACCTTCTTGGAAATTTCTTGGCTTAACTTTCTTATTAAATGCTCTAGCCATCCTTTGTTGATATAATTGCCCATGACACATGGCAGTCAATCTTTTTTCATCTAAAAGATTTAACTGTTCAATCCTTTGTCTAACCCATTCAGCTTCTTCGAGCTCTGTTTCAGCCAGTACTCGGAGCGAAGGAATCTCAACTTCTACTGGTAAAACGGCTTCAGTTCCATATACCAGGGAATAGGGTGTTGCCCCAGTTGACACTCTTACAGAGATTTGATACGCCATTAATGCTAATGGGAGCATTTCATGCCAATCTTTGTATGCAATCGTCATCTTCTCAATGATTCTCTTGATGTTTTTGTTGGCGGCTTCTACTGCTCCATTCATCTGTGGGCGATATGGAGTGGAATTCCGGTGTTTAATCTTGAATTGCTAACATATATCAGTCATTGCATTGTTGTTCAGATTTGTACCATTATCGGTAATGATACTTTCTGGAGTTCCATATCGAGCAATGATATCTCTTTTGATGAATCGCACCACAACGGCTTTTGTCACACTGGCGTATGAAGCAGCTTCAACCCACTTGGTGAAGTAATCGATTGCAACTAGTATGAATCGATGACCATTTGAAGCTTTTGGCGAAATTGGCCCAATTACATCTATTCCCCATATGAGAACGGCCATGGTTTGACATTGACTGTAATTCCTTCGGAGGAGCATTTATCTTGTTTGCGTAAATTTGACATAAATGATAAGATCTCACATGTTTGATACAGTTGATTCCATGGTTAACCAGAAATCCTAGCCTTATAATTTTTTTAGCTAGCATATTCGTTCATATGAGGTCCACATACTCCCTCATGAACTTCTTCATTAATTTTTGGGCTTCTTTTTCATCTACGCATCTCAACAGGTTGTATCGAATGACCTTCTGTATAGGGTATCTCCGCTTAACAAAAAATGACTTGCCAGACGCCTCAATGATTTCTGATCCTTCTTTGTAGCACACTCAGGATAGCTACCTGTTTGCAAGAAAATTTTGATATCTTGAAACCATGGTTCACTTGATTCAATCACAGCACAGAACGCGGGTTCACTTCTTATTCGGACTTGCAAAGGTTGTATTCTTACTCCTTCAGTGAATTGGATCAAAGAGGCCAGAGTAGCCAATGCATCAGCAAATTGATTTTGAGTTCTCGGCACATAAGTGAAGGAAATTTCTTTGAACCTTCCTGCTAACTCAGCCAAGTGATTATGATAAGGAATCAACTTGGGATCCTTAGTTTTGAACTCGCCTCGAGTTTGGAAAATGATAAGTGATGAATCTCCAAACACTTCGAGCTCCTCGATATTCATTTGAATTGCCATTTCTAATCCCATGATGCATGCCTCGTATTCCGCTACATTATTTGTGTAAGGAAACATTAATCTGGCTGATGCCGGGAACTGTTCTTCTTTGGTGAGATAAGGACTGCCCCTATTCCACATCCGTATACGTTGGCTGCTCCATCGAAATACAACTTCCTAATACCTTCATCTGGAAACTGATCTTGTTCCTTCAATTCTTCATCATCAACTGGGCTTTCTGCGAGTTGATCAGCTAAAACTTGTCCTTTGACTGAACTTTGACTTACATAAGTGATATCAAATTCAGAAAGTAGCATCTGCCATTTCGAGATTCGACCAACCAAAGCCGGTTTGCGTGCTAAGTATCGCAATGGATCATGCTTCGTAATTAACTCGATCGAGTAAAAGAGCGTATACTGTCTAAGTCTGTGCATAACCCATACTAATGCACAGCAGGTTTTTTCTATCTCTGAATACTTTTGTTCTCCATTTGAGAATTTCTTGCTTAAGTAGTAAACAGCTCTTTCTTTTCCTTCCTCATCTTTTTGCCAGCACACAACCCATGGATTCAGGAAGAATTGTCAAGTACAAGAACAACGGTTTCCCGGTTTTGGAGTAACCAGTACTGGTGGATTCGTCAGATATTGCTTTATCCGATTAAAGGCTTTTTCACATTCGTCATTCCATTCAATTAGGGCATTCTTCTTCAGCAGTTTAAACAGCGGTTGGCATTATCAGTCAACTGTGATATGAATCGAGCAATGTAATTCAATCTTCCCAAAGGCCTCTGATTTCTTTAATGTTTTTGGTGGAGGCAAATCCTGAATCGCCTTGACTTTATCAGGATCGATTTCTATCCCTTTTTGGCTAACCATGAATCCTAATAATTTTCCAGATGTCACTCCGAAAGTGCATTTTTCTGGATTCAATTTCAACTGAAACTCCTTAATCTTTCAAAAAGCTTCCTTAACACCACTACATGATCCTCTCCTTCCTTTGTCTTTGCGATCATGTCATCTACATATACTTCCACCTCTTTGTGCATCATATCATGAAGTATAGCAAGCATTGCTCGTTGATAAGTTGCCCCGGCATTCTTGAGACCAAAAGGCATGACTTGTAACAAAAGTTCCCCAGGCTGTAACGAATGTGGTTTTGACCTTATCTTCTTCGGCCATTAATATCTGATTATACCCTGAAAATCCATCCATGAATGAAAATAGATGATTTCCAGCGGTATTGTCCACTAAAACATCGATGTGAGGCAATGGGAAATTATCTTTCGGGTTGCTTTGTTTAGATCTCTGAAATCCACACAAATTCTCACTTTCCCGTTTTTCTTAAGCACTGGCACTATATTTGATACCCAATCCGAATAATCAGAAACCTCAATGAATCCTACTTCAAGCAACTTTTTTACTTCATCCTTGATTTGGAGGAGTAAATCCGGCCTAAATCGCCTTAATTTTTGCTTTATAGGTTTAAAATCCTCCTTTGTTGGCAATTTGTGAACCACAATGGATGGGTCTAAACCGGCATATCGCTATACGACCATGCAAAAACATCCAAGTATTCGGCTAGTAACTTGGTTAAATCTTGTGCCGTGCTCTCAGGCAATTTTCCCCCTATCCTCAGATTCCTAGGGTTTTCACTTGTTCCCAAATTAATCACTTCAATGGTTTCGGGAATTTCAATCCTTCCTTGTTCAAAATTTTGCCAAATTTCTTGTGTTCTAAATTGATAATCAATATCATCTTCAACGTCTAACCCAGTAGAGTTAGAGGTGATATTGATATTTTCATTAATTATACGCGCGAGATATCCCTGAACTTCATCACAATTGTCGGATCTGGTTGAATATGAATGAGGAATGTATGAGAATATGAAAGCACAAACAGAAATAAATTTCATTAAACTGGGACGGTGTTTAAGTACACTTATTTGAGCATCACATAATACTGAAAAACACAAAACACAAATCTAGTCTTAGATAAGTTCTTACTTAAAAGACTTAATACTAGCGCAAGGCACAGAGAACCAATTTCTCAAGATCATTTCTTTGGATGAAGCATCTTCTTTGATATCATCTGGCTGCTGGATATGATGTGGCTTTGGAAAGGAATGGCTGATGTGAGGATTTTGATGATTGGATCATATTCCTTGTCGAGCTTCCTCCTTCTCATTTGGTTTTTCATTTCTGCCACTTCAGCACAAGTGGGGGAATAACCCAGTCCAAAGGTTCCCACCTGAGTTTCTTTCTCATCATTCATCATACAGACTTCGTCAAACATTTGAGCCCGAAGTCTTCTTCTCCTTCTTTTCCAATGTAAGGGACAGCTGTTCCTTGTAAATGGCATAATCCTGTTCTCCCATAACAGTGATGAGTTGACCATTGGCTATGAACTTAACTTCTGGTGCAGGCTTGATGGTATTGCCCTGGCAGCATGGATCCATGGTCTTCCCAACAGCAGATTGAATGTTCTGGGGATATCAATCACTTGGAAAGGAATAATGAAAGTTTGAGGCCCGATGGTGACTTCTAACTCCACTTCACCTATTATATCTCTTTTTGATCCATCAAAAGCACGAACCACAGTAGAGCTTGGTTTGATGTCTGACGGTTCAATCCCCAATAGGCTCAAAGTGGCTAAGGGGCACACATTCAAAGAGGATCCATTGTCTACTAATACTCGAGAGACGATCTTTCCACAGCTTTTGACTACGATGAAGAGGGCCTTGTTATGTTGATCTCCTTCCTCTCCCAGTTCTTCAGATGAAAAAATGATTTGCTCATTTGCAAAGATTGAATCGATTATATGCCCCAATGCTTCTTCTGATACGCCTTCTGGAACTTTCACTTCTTCTAAGGCTTTGAAAAGAGCCTCACGGTGTACATTAGAGCTAATCAGCAGACTCATGAGCGATATTTGGGCAGGCGTTTTGGCCAACTGCTCGACAACTTTGTATTCACTTGCTTTCATCAGTTTTGCCAATGCTGACTTCTCTTCATCTTTCTTCCCTTCTTCATTTTGCTGCTGTGGCATATTCACAGTTGCATTCTTCCGGTCGACTCATAAACTCTTCCTGAGCGAGTAAGGCCACCAACCATGGCCATTGAAGCATGATTTACCGCCTTATAATCAAATGGAGCGGCTTTATAATCACTCACAGCAAGGGGTATCTGAAAGGTATAGTTCCTAGGCTTTGATGAAGTTGATCCATCTTCACTACCTTTGCCTATTTCGATTTTGATGGATCTAGGTCCACCTTCAATCATGCACACAAGCTCTTCTGGATCCGGAATCTCAGCGGTAATCATATTGATAACTGGTCCATGATTTGGCAATGGGTTAGTAGAGACGTTTGGAGCTTCAATGAAATCCAACTGGATGACTTTTGCATCAATAAGATCTTGGATTTTATGCCTAAGCCTCCAGCATCTGTCTGTTGAATGCCCGATTTGCCCCATGTGATATTCACACTTCAGCTCAGGATTGTAATTTCTAGGCTTAAGTCTTCCCTAGGAACTTCAAGATTGATCAGATTATCGGCCCTTAATTTAGCTAATACTTGGCTAAGGGGAACCGGAATTCGAGTGAAGTTCCGCCTGTTGAACCTTGATTGTTGATTTGGGACTGCACTTTGTTGAGTCTGATCCTTATTCTGATTTTGATTCTGATTTGTTGACAACACGAATGACTTAGTAGGGCCAGTTGCATCTGAAGTATTGACCATGCTGACGGTTGAATCTTTCCCTTTGTATGGGACATTTCTCGGTGCAGTATATTTCTTTTCTTGTTGCAATTTTCCTGCTGAAATTGCATTCTCAATCCTGCACCAGCTATCACCACTTCTGAGAAACTTGCTGATGCATGCCCAATCAGATGGGAAAAGAAAGGTTCCTCTAATGTGTTGATAAAAGTGAAAGTGAGGTCCTTTTCAGGCATCGGGGTGGTGATCCTTGCAGCCAATGCTCTCCAGCGCTGAGCATATCCTTGAAAGTCTCTTCTTTCTTCTTCTTCAGATTGCTTAAATCCCATACCGAGGGCGCCATCTCAATGTTAAACTTATACTGATTAAAAAATGCCCTAGCCAACTTGTCCCAAGTATCAATTTCTGATGGTCTAATTGGGCGTACCAGGCCAAAGCAGCACCAGTAAGACTGTCCTGGAAGGTTTGCACCATCAGCTTGTCAAACTTTGCGTATTGCCCCATTCGTCGTACATACAATCTGGTATGCATATTAGGACAACCTGTCCCGTCATATTTTTCAAATTCCGGTGCCTTAAATTTCTCAGGGAAGGCACCTTCCTCATATTGAGGCAAATTCAGGATCGCGGTTTGATCAAAACCATCGAACGTCTTCATTTTCTCAAGCAGTTTTCTCTCCATTTCTTTAGCCTGAGCTTCCAGTTCTTTCTTCAACTCAGCCGCATTAAACTCATTTGGTGACTCCTCTTGCTGAATAAGCTGCCTTCAATTTCTTTTCCTTTCTGTGACCTTGAAGATTCTTCAGAAGTTGTGGGGGTCTTAAGTTGTGCAAGACTCTGTGTTAAAGCCTGCATCTGTTCAGCAATTCCAAGGAGGGTTTGTTCCACGGTGTTGAGTCTTTGCTCATTGGTCTGGTCTGTGGGGTTGCTCCCGGTGTTAGACATCTTAGCTCGGGATCTGGTAACAATAGGGCTCCTAACCGGCTTGGACGCTATCTTTCAAGTTTTGACTTAAACTCGAATTTGCTAGACCTGGACATTTATTATTTATTAATATTTTTAAAGAATAAATGAATTAATATACATATGCAAGAATGTAGATATGCTATCACAGATGCAAATGGGGATATTGACCAATGATTTAAAAAAAAACATTTGTATTAAAAGATAATGTTTGGCATAACAAAAATTTCTAATGGTTTAGAAACCTTATTTCCTAGTGACTGAATTAAAACTACTTTCTAATGGTTTCAAAGAACCTTGATTCCTAAGGACTAAACCTAAACCAACTAAACCAGTCTTCTTGTCTTAGTGGGGCAAACAATCTTGTCTTCCAGGGCTAGAATTTTCTTTCGAGCTGCCTTCAACTCAGCCTCTAAGAATGCAATTCTGCTTCCAGCACTTTGCAGGCGATCCACCATTTCCCTCTCTCTTTCTTGGAAATCTCGGTGACATACTTCCAGGCGAGCCGAAACAGCTTCCATGTAAGCAATTGTTTCAGGGTCAGGTTCCGATGGTGCTGGTTGAAGGATATCGGGAGCTTCATATCGAATATCCTTATTCTTCTTCATTTGGCTAGCCACATACCACCTGGTTGCTCTATACTTCTTGTTTCCTTACTTTCTGGCTCGACTTCAAAAACCGGCTTCACCTCTCTATTTTCCCATATAGCTCGGATTTGATTCAGCTTGAATTCTTTAGCTGGTAGTATCTTGGTTGGATCCAGATAATCTAGAGTGACTTGCTCCAAATTAGGCTTGACAGTAATATCTTGCAGCATACCATACTGTCTGATAACACTTGAGGGATAATAACCAGTACAGCCGGTGAGTCCAATTAGGGGTACTGCCATGTATCTTGCAACTTAGGATGGCTGCAGGGCTTTTGAACCAGCGAGCTTGCCACATCATGTCTTCAGGTGGCATGTCTTCAAGAATGGCAATTATATCCCATAGAGGATGATCATCTTCCATGTGGACCCTTTCAGCAAAAGATTGGATAAGATCATATTTCAGACTGATGAGGGATCCATTAGCCAATCTTTTCCATAGTGCTTAATGTGGCTAGCAAACCAAACCATCAGTAAGTGCATGCTTGCTTTGAACTTGCCTTGTCCTTTAGACTTGATGTGATTCAGACTACGGACTTGTTCGGCTAGAAGAGCAGGAACATAGGATTTGCCAGCTAAATATTGAGAAACCAGCTCTATGACCCGGAAGTGGATGAACAAATTGCCATTAGGGAAGAGAATGTTGCAAAAGCAGCTACTATGAAGGCATTAACCCGGTTTTCTTCCCAAACTTCAAGTGGTATACTGAAAGTGGATCGGTTGCTTTTAAAGTATTCAGGAGTTCCAAACCAGTCCATCAGTGTGTTAGCCGGATGCAATATTCATTGCAATCATTGATAGCTTCAATAATTGGTCCCCTCTTGATCCCCAAAAATCTGATATAACGGACCGGGCTATGCTTGAAGTTCGGAACATAGATTCCTTCAGAGGTAGGAGGTGCTTGGAGTAGCCTAGTATATTCCTCAATGGTCGGGCTAAGTATATGCTGACCCAAACGGAAGACAACTTCTTCAGGTTCCCATAGATGAGTGAGGGCTCGGAACATGGTGAATGGAACATGGATCTTTGGTAGGCTGAGGATTGGGCCTAATCTATCCTCAATGAACGACTTTTGGACCGGACTAAAACTGACAAACCATCGGTCCAGTAGGAGCATTGGATCTTTGAAAGGTTCCACTCGATTTTCTCTAATAAGGCGAGCCCATAAGCTATCGCTACTGTCGGTTGAAGACATCATTTTCTGAAATTTTTTTAAAAGGTATAAGCTAATATTTACAAAATTTTTTAATTTTTTGACAGCTTTTATATTTTTTTAGAATTTTCTTTTTTTTTTAGTATTTACATATATACATTTATATTTCAACTCATTTTTTTTTAGAAAAAGTTGGTCATATCCCATGCTAATGAATGCATGATTTGGTAGGGTTCTATAGGTTCCCCGATTTAGTGGTACTAAACCGGAGTGGGAGGACATTTCTTGATCTAGAGGGTGGAAAGCCACAGCCCCCGGACCTTACTTCGTCCTCCTCGCTTAGGCTCTTAAGACGGCCCTGGTACGACCGTATCTAGCACACAATTATGCTAATGCAAATGCAAGTGCAAATCATAAAACAAACTTTTTTTTTATTTTATTTTTTTTTTTTACATTTGTAAGGTTAGTATATATTTACAAAAACAATTATTCAATATAATATACAAATAATCACATATTCACAAAAATTGAGCAAGGATAAATTCAAAATTTAAAATTCCTAAGTGGCTAGCCCTCTTTTTTTTAAAAAAAAAAATTGAAGTCCCCAGTGGAGTCGCCAAGCTGTCGAGCCTGGATTTTTTCCACTTATCTGGTTCATTTCTCCTAACCCGATTCACATTAAACCCGAACCCATTTAACATGAATCCTCGACTAGGGGTTAAAAGAAATTTTAATTTTTGAAAACTTTTTAGAGTCGCCACCCGATATAAATCGGGAAAAAAAAAAGCTAGGATCAATGGGTCGGTTGATCCTAACTTAGCTACTAGTCTGCGAAAATTTGATTTAAAAAATCAACTTTTAAAACCAGATATCATGGATTCGGGGGCTAACCTATTAAAACCAAATTGGTTACCACTTTTGGAATTTTAAATTTATAACCTATCCTTTATATGCTCAAAAAACTCAAATAATATATTATAACAGAAATATTTACAAGTCAAATCATTCATTTTTATTTTTTATATGCTTTTTCATTTTTTTTAGAATATCAATATCAACAAAATATATTATATTTACAAAATATTTATTCACAATATTAAAAAACAAAAACATTTTTTTTATTTTTTATGTCGCCCCGCAGGTGCCTACGTACTCGCTAATCGAGATCAGACAAAACGTAGTTCTTTTAAAAAAAACTTTAATTTGTTGTCAATTTTAATTTTTGAACTATTCTCAATTTAAGTTCATTAAATTTTATATTTTTATGAAAATCATTTTTGATGGTCCTATGATCTAATCAATTGATTTTCATTTCATGAAAACATATTTTTCTAAGTCCAAAAATCATTTATTATTTTATTTTTTTTTTAAAAAATTTTGGTTTTGGAAAATCCAATTTTATCATTTTTATTTATTTTGTTTATTTATTATTATTTTATTTTTTTTTAAAAAAATCATCACATAAATTCACAACATATTCAGAATATTTTACAATATATTAAAATTATTTTTCATGCATTAAACATGCATTTCCAAAAGCAATTTATGTATAAATACACATTAAAAATATCAAAAATAAAAAAAAATAAATTTATATAAAAAATAATTATTTTGATTTTTCTGGATTTTTCTGTATTTTTCTGAATTTTTTGAATTTTTTATGAATTTTTTACTATTTTTTACTATTTTTTATTATTTTCTGAAATTAATTATATAATAAACTAATAATATAATAACGCGAATTGACCTGGACCGTTGGATGAAGCGGACGAGATCTGGAGCGTCGATCGCTGACCGATCTGGATCGTCTGATCTTGTTGACTCGATCTGAGCCGTCTGATCGCTTGATTGAATCTAAGCCGTCTGATCTGCTTGATCAAATCTGAACCGTCTGATCGCTTGATGAAATCTGAGCCGTCTGATCGCTTGATTGAATCTGGACCGTCCGATCTGCTTGATCAAATCTGAGCCGCTGATCTGCTTGATTGAATCTGGGCCGTCTGATTTGCTTGATTGAATCTGGACCGTCTGATCAGAGCTGACCGTTGACCGTTGACCGGCGGGGGGTTGGACTTTGGATATTCGGGTCGATCGACCCGATCAGGCGAAGAAGAAGAAGTCGCGACTTTTAGGCGGATTCCGGCGGCTGTGGTGGTTGACGGCGGCTGGAAGCTTGTCGGCCCGACTTCTGGTGCGACGCGCGTCCTCTGAAGGTGGTGGTTCGCGCCCAGAACGGCGGCAAGGGGCGGTTCCGGCGGTGGTCGTACGGTGGCGCAAATCCGAAAATTAAAAAAAATTTGCAGAGGTTAATTTGATCAATTTGATCAAATCCAAGCACACTAAAACATCAAAATCAAGTTTCTAACATTCCTAAAACACTCAATTTTGATCAAATCCGATCCAATCACTTCGAATTTGAAAAATTCGAATTCTATACCCTAAATTCGAGAATTTCAAATTGGCTTTGTTATGTATGTGTTTTCTTGAAATTGACTTGTGCCTTTTGCTCCTAGGACCCCCTATTTATAGGTTGCAAGCTCAATTTTACGTTTCGAACAGTTTCAAAAATGAATCGATTTTTGCCTCTTTGTTTTTCACGAATTTAATTCGAAAATTCGTGATTGATTTGCTTGTAACTGATGAATTGATGATTGCTTTTTCATATCCTCCATCAGATCATCCATTATGGGTAGATTAATTGCCCAATTTTTCCAATTCTTGTAACTCCCCATTCATGTACAATTGAATGCCCACAAATTGTATTTTTTTCCAATTTTTTTTAGCACGAATTTTGTGACTTTTGAGTTGTTTTTGTACATGAATTGTGCACTAATCTTTCATATTCTATAACCACTTTGCAATTGCTTCATCAATTTCAACAATTAATGTTGTTTTGTCAGTTAAAAACTGATGCAAAGTAAGGCAAAAGTCACTTTGAGAAAGATGAAAAGGCAAAAATGATAAAAAGGCAAAAAATTTGCCTTTGCTAGGGTTTGAACCTGTGTCCTTGAGCTTGGGTATGTGTGTGGTCAATTTGTTTAACCAACAGGCCATTTGGCCTGTGCCTTGATCACTTAGCCAACTTCATCAATACTTAAGGCTTTTGGAAAAAATGAGTTTAATTTAAGCCTTAATTAATTGGGCAAAAATTGGGTGTCTACACTACGTAATTCTTGAAAACACATAAAATTGAAAGAACGTCGGCATCTGGAGTTAACGCCGGCGATGTTGAAGTCGGCGTACGTTGTAACGTTGACGGCTTAACAACAACAACAACAACAACAACAATAGAAGGGAAAGATATTATAAATAAATAAATAAATAAATATAAATAATTTTTAGACTAACAAGCTTAAATATTTGTTAAGTCCTATATTTTAATAATAATAACCATTTACCACTAAAAGACATTTTAGCTAATTAAACAAAATAATTAGATTATGATAATTGTCAAATAATTATTAAATATATAAGAATAGAAAATTAGAATAAGTTAAAATTACAGATAATATGATTCCTAAAAACAATGGATGGTAACCAGAAATAGAATAAAGAGAAACATGATGAAACTAAATAAATATTAATTACCATAAGGTGATCACACTAACAAACAATATAAAAATAATAGTGATGGTGATAATAAAATACTAAACTATTAAACACAAACTCTATAAATTACTCATTAAAATAAAATTTAGGTTTAGTAAATACTTAATATATATCCAAGCTCTAGAAAACTACTAATATGTTAGAAAAATAATTAAAGAACTAAATACTAAATATAACTATATAAATAGAAATTTCAATAAGATAGATAAGGTTGACAAACAAAGAAAATACTAAAATCCACTATCAACAAGGACACTAACGAAATAGGAATTTGAGTAAGTTTAAAATAAAAGAAAACACTTTAAATAAAATATAGATGTCAAATAAAATCAAGAAAAGCAAGATGAAAATAAACAATAAATAGAAAATATCAATTACCCTCAGATAAATATACTAAAAAAACGACCATATAAATAATAAAAGCTTAATAGTAAAATTATTAAGCAAGATAAGACTTAAAATATCCTATAATAATTATCAGTGCTCATAAAATAAGCAAAATTTACATATTGATAAAATTAAAAAACTATCATACAACACTCAAAATAAGTTATCAAAAATATCTTATTATACGCTAAAATGGAGTTAAAATGAAAATAATAGACCTAGTTAAAAATTATACAATTAAAAGTTAGTATCTATAATTTTAGGAAGACTTCTCTTACAGAAAATGTGTTTAGACGGATTTTCTAACAATGTCAAAAAGGACTAACCTATATAAAATTCGAAACTCCTACCTTAGAAAATAAAGTAAATTAAAAAGAGTGAAACTTAAATTTGGTTATAAAAAGTACAGCCAAACGTTTTATAGATAATAGTAAATAATAAAATCTGTTACCTTATTTCATAGGAATGATAGATTACTTATGGAATTCCAGTAGTTTATTGTGACAAATTAGCAAGGACAATAGGTGAGTAACTTTGACTTTATCACATTGCTTGTGCTTATAACATAACTGCATTTGTAATAATATATATTCAACTGATATGCATGCATGATTGGGTATAATGCATGATGATTGGTGTATGATTGAATGCCAAATTATCATAATATAAGTGATAATTCTATTGTATGACGATTACTGTATGAAGTATGTTGATATTGTCTGTAAATTGTATGATCACCTTAAACTTGACTAAAAACTACTGGTACCATAAATGAAAATGAACATGCATTGCATTATATGCATATATTGCATTTTAAAAAGGAGCGATGACCTCGCTCGTGTTAACATTTTGGTTCTCAAGTGACGCACCTCGTTTTTCTAAATGACATTTTCTTAGTCCTTCTTGGAGCACCTTTGTTCTGCTCTATTCCATGGGAACTAACTGGTATCGAAAAAACAACACTTGTGGCATCGACATGAAATGGCTAATACTTAATGGTGTTTCTTTGTTCCAAAGATAAGAGTGAAATGTTTTAAAGTAATTTTTGAGAGTTTATGGTACCCATTCTTCCTTGGTTCTCTATTCTCATCGGCACGGTATATCGCTATTCATGGCTTCCTTCCAACCCTGATGAGAGGGCGTAAATCTCTATCATGTTTGGGTTCCACATATCTAAGCTTGTACTAGCACATATGGTTGATTGTCTCATTACATACGCTTGTTAATTAAACTTGTTTGTTATTGCTTGATGTGTGGTCTCATCAGGTTATCTCACTGAGCTTGTGGTTCGCTCGCCCCCCAACAGTTTTGTTCAGGATTAATACTAGCTGGGACTAGGTAAGGAATATGTGAAGAGAGCTTCTCCAATAGACTATATTGAAGATAGAAATGTATGTTATGATAAACTTAGAATGTAAATTAGATAAATTGTATAATAATTGAAAATTTATAAGTTATAAGTTTTAAACCCCATTTTCACTATTTGATGGGGGATATCGATTCTCTGTGATCTTGGTAGAATGTGGAAAATCGGATTTCATAGTTGGACATCCATAATATCATATGCATATGTATCATTTAAGTAAAGATATGTTAATAAATAAATAGTGTCTTGTAAACTCTAACTTGCAAGATTGTTCTCATATTACGGGTGCACACGTAGTACGATAACTTTAGATTAATCCTACTAGGCCCTCTTTTGAGGCGTGATAGGATGGGTACACCAAGTATGACTCCCTAATGGTGCAAACTTTTCAAGACAACCTTATAAGGCTAGCCCTACTATGGTATTCCAAGCTGGATATGAATGAGATCAATACTTAGTAAAAATTACCCCGTTCCTTCTATAACTAATGCAAATTCAATATAGAAGTGGGGCCCTCAATGGTTGACCTGAGCAAAATGACAAAAATTTCAAGGAATATTCTCAAAGATGGATGGGAAGAGCTACTATGGTTACTACCATGATTCCCGAAAAGGAGCCGACTACTATGTTCATCAATACCCTGGATAAGCTATATTACTAGCATTTAGTGGGGCATATAGCTGCTAGCTTTGTTGATTTAGTAGCAACTGGAAGCAGAATTGAAGATGCAATCTTGTCTGGCAAATTGATTGAACTGCACGACAAAAGGCCAACCCGAGCAATTGGCAAAGAAAAAGAATTGACTATCAGTATTGTTAATGTTGAATCTTTTCAACCAATCAGGCCCCAATTTCATATTACAGGACCTAGTCGGCAAAATAAAGAACCCGAGAAAGAAAAAGAAAGGGGGAATCACCTGCCTCTATAGTTTACTAAACTTGCTGTACCCTTGTCTCAAATACTGTACAAACTCTAAGAAGAGAGAATGCTGACTTTTGAGCCTCCACTTTAGGGATTTACGCCAATAAACTAAGACCCAACACTCAAATTTGAATACCACATGGGACATGTAAGCCTCTAGATTTTATGCTACGATTTATGCTTAGACCTTAAACCGAAGGTCAAACAAAAATCCTAAAGTCAACAAATCTAAAACAAACCCTAGTTGGTTTAGATCAAGAAATGCCGCACTCTTAACCTCTAAACAATAAAATTGAGATAATTGTGGATTATATTCCATAATAATATAAGGAAGCTTAAAAATATCATATTCATTAAAATTTAGTTTGTTTCGGATTCGAATGAGATTAGATTTTGAAAATCGTGCCCTGGTACATCGAACGATAAAAATATATTTTGATAACACCGTTAGACTCATAAAAATATAAAGATTTTAAAAATATCAGTTTTATAATTTTTCGGTATCTAAAAATATTAGATATAGCCTAATTATACGTATTTTCTTACTACCGGTATCAATTTGTCTTATCTACTATATATAATACTATTCTACACTATTCAACTATTTTTTTTTTCTACCATCTATTCTTACACTCTACCATACCTATTTCTTACTTTTTATTTTTCTCATACAACTTTATTGACATTATACCTTACAAATTATTACTATTTATTAACAAAAATACAAAACAAATCTCTCTCTCTCTCTCTCTCTCTTCCCTCTCAAACCGCACCCCCACCCCCCCTTCTCATGCATCTATTTTTTTCTTTTTCAATTTATTTTATTTACACAATTTTCCCTTCATAAAACTCTATAAATACCTCATCTTCCTCCATTTCTTTCACACACTCATTTACCTTACCAAAACTCTCTCAAAATTACCTCTCTTTTCTCTCCAAAATCTCTCCTCATCTTCCCATATTTCCACTATCCACATATTACCACAACTTTTCTTTTACTACCATCTATAATTCCATTTTAGGTGAAACTCCTACCTATACTTTCTTACCATATCCTATGACTTAACATGACCATGGTGTGTGTTTCTTAAACATCAAAGTGTTATGGAAACAATACTATGTTCATGTTTTATTCTTATTCATGAATAAATCTCATTTTATTGTTATGTTTTTTTATTATTATTATATTATTACATGTTATTATTATTGTTCTAATATAACTTCTATATATTAGTAACTATATTTATGTATGTATATATATATATATTTCTTAGAGCATATAAACTCACTAGCATAACCATTATTTATTTATTTATGCTTTGCAATTTATTTATTTATTCCATGATTTTATATTAAGAATAGTCCTTCTAGTCTTAGACTTATCCTCATCAAGTCAAAACAAATTTTCTTATTTCTTTTGTTTTTCTTTTTGGACTTGCCCATGTCTAAGTCCAGAAAGCCTTGAATCAAGCTAAGAATTCCTCTACTTGATATTTATTATTTGCTTATCTCTATATTTTGCATCTTTCTTATTAATCATTTTTGCTATGTTACTTAGCTATAAACCCATATTCATGCATGATCATGTTGATTGTTGTCTTAATAAGAATTAAAAGGTTCTTTCTTAAGTAAAAAGAAAATAAGCTCAACTCGCTTTTAAAAATGTGATTTTATCACTTAGAAAAAGTCTCATTGAAATTTAGGATTTTTTCAACAATAGTGCTTTTCAAATAATTTTCTATAAGGTCATCATAGATTTTAGTATTGTTAACATATAGGGACTTTTTTAAAATTAACTAAGAAATTCTTACTCTCTTTTTAAACTACCATTAAAACCTTAATATTAATAATACTTTGCTATGTGAAATTTTCTTAAAAACTTATTTATAAAACCCTCACTAACATTTTAATAAGTACAAAGATAAAAACAAGTTAAAAATCAACTCACCAAGTAAAGTCTACTTAGAGAATAAAATTTGTAGATAACTTGGAAAGACTAAAATTTTTGAATCAAAACTATCTTTTAAGAGTTAAGGAAAAATAAACTTATATCACATATTTAATGATTCAAAAATCTTTAGTTTTATTTCCAAACAACTTAAGATAACTTTGTCAAACTTCACTTTCTCAACTAGTAAGACAAGTTGTTTTATGAAAAATCATTTATTAAGACAACATCATTAGAATCATGTGCATAATATGAGTTGCATATGTATAAAAAAGATATTTTTTTCAACTATATATATATATATATTTATATGTTTGCTATGTGATTTTTGGGTAATAAAAAGTTTGGAAAAATCATGTTTTGAGAGCCAGGATTTCGTGTCAAATTTGTATCTCATCTTTTTGGAACCCAAATGACCTTTTATGATAAAAATAACCTTAGAAATAGATAGATATTTTTAAGTTGGTAGAAAACGGTATATAATATGTGAAATTCCAATTCAAAATGAGAAAGTTATGGCCAATTTAAGTTAGAATTTCACCGCATACGATTTTTGATGAACTTAGTAAAATAGAATTTGCAAGTTGAAGTAGAACTTCGAGAAATAATCATTTTGGGTATTTCTCTTATTTAGGCAACGAAGAGCCCGAGTTTCCTAATCTAAAGGACTACTTCGATTAGGATCTTTCTACTGCGATGGCTGAGTAAGTTTAATTTCCTACATTCTTATACTTATGTTTTTGTTTGTAGATTAGCGGCATTAGAATTAGAAAAAGATAAACACATGAAACCGCATGTGCCTTACATATATGATTGAAATGGTGTTAAGCATGTCAAGGTGGGAATCGTTAAATAAATAATGTTTGATTTAGTATAAAAATGATATGTCTGCAAACTCTATATCACTATTAAAGCATCCAATATTATGCCATGATTACTTTAACAAAATGATCCATGACTCATTGCATTCATTACTATACCTTTGGTGGGACGAGGGCATAATAGTAAAGTCCGTAGAACCCGAAAGTCTACTTTATGGTGAATGTTTGCTCGATTAAAACAATGAATAGATGCCCGAATTAACTACATTTTAGCGGTAGTGGTGGCTCGTATAAAAACTACAAAAACTTCATTTGCAAATTATGGCCTTACAACCTATAACACCTAACCCTGAATGCCATTATTGTTGAAGATGAACAAGGATGTGTCAGCTACTGAATTAGTGAAGCCATAATTAAGAAGGAATTGGCGTAGTTCATGGTACCAAGCATGAGGCGCCTGTTTGAGACCATAATGGCTTTGTGGAGTTTACACGCATGATGAGGATGATCATGATCAATGAAACTTGGTGGTTAAGACATAAACACATCCTCTGTAAGAGTACCTTGAAGAAAAGCATTGTTGACATCAAGTTGTCGTAGGTGCCAGCCATTACTAACTGCAAGACTAAAAACCAAGCGCACAGTGGTGGGTTTGATGATAGGACTAAATGTTTCAGTGTAGTCAACTCCAAGCCATTGATGAAAGCTTTGGCAACTAAGCATGCTTTGTACCAGTTAATAGAACCATAAGGCAAGTATCTAGTGCGAAAAATCCACTTACACCTACTAAGTTTTGGGTAGGATGAGGACCAATAAGTCCCCATGTGCCATTACGAATGAGAGCATCAAATTCCTTAGACATTGCTTTACGCTACTTGGGATCCTTCATGGCTTGACTGATGGTGGTGGGTTTAAGTATACGTTGATGAAGTTCAGCGTTGAGATTAAGCTTTTGGATTGGTTTATGGATATTATGTTTGGATCGAGTCATGATAATTCAAGGTGACGAGGGCAGGAAATTATGTATGTTTGAACATGGATTAAGTTTAGTAGATGAGGGAGGATCGAGGCCAGATTGTGGAGGAACAATAGTAGATAAAGGGGAAATCTGAACAACCGTATTGGGTTGCAAAGCTATGGGGGCAGACAGGGTAGTGTGGTAGAGCTAGAACGGGCTGCAAGAGAAAGGGTGACAGAACACCATTCGGACATAGTAGAAGAGGAGGCACGAGGAAGAGAGGGATGAGAAGTGGCAAAAGGGAAAATAGATTCAACAAATCGGACATGACGAGATGTATACAAATGATTTATAGAGATGTGAAGATAAAGATATGCATTTTCAGTGGAGGAGTAACCAACAATAACACACGAAGAAGAAAGGGATTCAAGTTTGTGAGTAATATAAGGACGAAGCCAAGGAGACAACCAAAACTACGAAGTTTATCATAGGTTGGAACAGTACCAAAGAGTTTGAAAAATGGAGACACATTTGAAGGGTGGGATTAGGGGACGATTTATAAGATAGACTGTAGTAGTGAAAGCAAAGAACCAAGACGTGAGAGGCATAGATGCATGAGGTAATAGAGAGAGGCCCCTTTCAACAATGTATCGATGACGATGTTCTAAGTACCCATTATGTTTTGGTGTATGAGGTGGAGGAGTAAGATGAGAAATACCATTGACTGTTAAGAAGGATGATAAAGCTTGATACTCCCCTCCATTGTCAAAATAGAGCATTTTAATTGAACAATTAAAGAACTTTTCAATAAGAGCCTTTTATCGAATGAAAACATCTTGGACATCAAATTTTCGCTTAAGAGGATATAACTAGATGCATTTTGTAAAATGATAAAAAAAGATTATGTAATATTTAAAATTATTAGTGGATTGAACTGGTGACGTCCAAACATCAATAAAAACAACCTCAATAGGTGAAGAGTTAGAGAGTGAAGAAGAAGAAAAAGGCAATTTATGACTTTTATTGCAGTAACAAGAATTACAATAGAACTTGAGATTCGAAGAACCAGAAACATCTAAATTGACTAAAGAAGAAATATGCTTGAAAGTTGACACAGATGGATGACCAAGCCTATGATGTCATGCAGGCAAACTAGTTTTGATACTGGAGAAAGCAAGCAACGGTGAGGAAGAGGTTGGCTATTCATAAATACCACCCTTAGTTTAGCCCTTTAGAAGTATTGCCGCCATGCACAGGTCCTTCACATGAAAAGAAAATGGTAAGAATTCAATAGAGGAATTATTGGTCTTACAAAATTGAGAAATGGAGATCATATTGTTTTTCATAGTGGGAACACATAAAACATTAGAAAGTGTGAAAGAGTGATACGGAATGTTGAGAAATGTTAAAACAATGTGTGTAATAGGAAGTCCAGAACCATCACCAATCATTATCTCATTTATGCCATCATAACTATTATGAAGAGCAAGATTGTTGAGATCAGTAGTGACATGGTGCGATGTACTGCTATCAAGCAACCATAGATGACTAGAAGAGGTTGAGTTAGTGACAAGCACTTGTGCTTGCCAAGGAGGTGTAACGTAAGATTGAGCTGGTGCAGTAGGTTGAGATGGTGGTTGTGCATGAGGATATTGTTGGTGAAACAATGGGCCTTGTGAAACAGCATATCCCTATGTGTAACACCACTGGCATTTACCAAGAAACGGTCGGGCTAAGCGGTGTACTTGAGTGTTAGTAGGTCTGGTGGACTATGTTGCAGCAGAGGTAAATTGTTGAGATGAACCATTGACAAACTGAGGAGGATGGTTGTGGGGGCAGACCACTAATTGGAGCGCATGTTGGAGAGACATGCAGATGCTGGTAGAACAGAGGAACTTGAAAAATTTTGAAGAGCCAGCTCTTTGTTGATGAGTTTTTCATGTAGTTCATCAAAGGAAATGACAATGTCACGACTATTTACCGCATCTATTATAGATTTATAATTTTCACAAGTCCTTCCAAGACTTTTTCAAGCAAATCTTCTTAATCTAAAGGTTTAACAAGGGCAGTAAGCTCATATGCACAAGTTTTGATAGCTTGCATGTAATCTGTGATAGAAAAAGAGCCTTCAATGATGTGTTTCAGATTATCCTTGAGTTGCTTGATGTGTCCTTGAGAGGGTCGAGCATAAGTGTTGGCAAGAGTTTGCCATGCCTCTTGAGGCATTTTTGATTGAGTGACATGTGGCAATATTTGGTGAAAGGATACCTATAAGAGCTTTAAATAGAAGTTTGTCCTATCTTAGCCATGTTTGATATACTGGATTGGGAGTGATTGTGCTATTAACCGTGATAGTGGCTGGAAGAGAAGGATGAGAACCATCAATAAACTTCTACAGGTCATAGACGATTAAAATCACTTCCATTTGGTTTTCTAAGAGAGATAGTTTGTAGAGGTGAGTTTGATTGAGTTGTGAATTTTGATCATAGTTAATGGATTTGAAGGTTCTTAAGTGTTTTGAATAAAAAAGGTTGACAGCGATTAAGAACCTATGATGGAAATTTTTATAGAGCATAGCCAAGGCTCTGATACCATGAAGTAGATATAAGAAGAGAACAATTTCTAGAAAAAGGTTTTTCTATTTTCAATATCTTGTTTGTATAAACATATATATATATATATATATACTATTAGAATATCTCTCCTATCACTATATTAATTACATTGTTTGACTCTATATTAATTATATTATTTGACTATATTAATTATATTGTTTAACCATATTAACACGTTGTTTGACTAGTCTTATCATTAAACTCTTAAAGATCATATGTACATACTTATGTAGTTGATTATGATTATAATTAAATGAACTTGTAAATTCTTAAAGTCATTGATGTAGGAGTGACTTTGTAATATTTATTATGTTTATTGCAGTGATAGTAAATTTTGAGCCTTATGTCCATATATGATATGTGTCGACAACCCATTTTTACCCCTTTTTAAAATAAAATCATTACAAAATGAAAAATTCTAAAAAAAGTAAAAAATACAATAAAAATCAGAATTTATCCAAAAAACAAAAATATTGGTTATGGCTAAAAAATAAATAACAAATAAAAAATTACAAAAAAATAAAATTTAAAATTTAAAAGTTAGAAAACCCCATATTTTTAATGAATAATCATTTTAGAATTAAAACAAACAAAAATTGAAAAAGAAGAAAATATATAAAAAAAAAAAATTCATTTTGGGCTTATCTTAGGATTAAAATCGGTTTTATAATGTTTTGGACCTCATTTGGAAAATTAATTTAGACCTTGGACCCATATTGATTTCAACTCGTTATATTGGAAATCATATTTGGCCTGATATGGATATTTCAAATATATAGACCAAAAGCTACAAGTAGTTCAGTTGGTTAAAGGTTTAGGAAGGTAAGGAGAAGGCTAGGGTTTGATATGCACCGAACACATGCGAGGGATTTTTTATTTTAGCGCATGCAAATAGACACGCTTGGGAAAACACGCTCGTGTGCCACACGCACCTTGTCTTCTCCAACGAGTCGAACGCTATAGTTGGAGCTTCAACCTCCTTTCATCACGAAAAGTTGTTGTTTTTCTTTTGTCTCTTCATTTTCCAACAGTTATATTGCTTAATCTGATAATTACTCCTCTTAAAGATGAGATTTAAATTCAAAATTGAAATTCGTTTGAAGGATTGAAACCAATGAAATATGAAGTGGTACTAATCTCTCTCTATAATGTCCGACTTTCCAAGCCCTGTAACGTTTATTAATAGCCAAGCCCCTTTCATCTTCCTCCTCTCTCCTTTTTAACCTGAGGCTCTCAACCTCTCGAAAGCAAGCTAAAAAAAAAAAAAAAGAAACCCAGACCAAAATCTTCACAAAAAAAAGTGAAGAAAAACACACTTGAAAACAAGGATGATTTCACCATATCAGGGCATCTATCTCTCCCAACTCTTCCCTCTTGTTACCTAAGAAAGTTGCTAGAGCTCATAGTCCAATAATCACTAGGTGAAAATCTAAAATGTTAGGGGATAATAGCAATCTTATGGAATACATAATGATTGCTTTGGAATTGACACTCGGCAAAGTAATGGAAAAATTAGACACCTTGGTTCAAAACCATCCAGATAAGGCCTAATGACTAATGTAATAGATACTCCTATTGAGACACATGATTAGAAAAGAGAAATAAGATTACAAGAGGAAGAATGTGACATCATAGGCGTAAAAGTACAGGGCTGAGATGAAAGAGAAAAAGAGCTCGAAAAGAAACTGATAAAGAAAATGAATGAGCAGCTTAAACTATTTGAGCCTCATACTAACTTCGAAAAAAATAGGCCTTTTTAATATGCAATACTAGAATGAAGGGGAGTATCTTGAAAAATTCAGTCTTCGAATTTGAAAAATACAATGGAAACAGCTGTCCAATGCTCCATATTCACCAATACATTCACAAAATGAGTGTGTAATCATCCTAATTGTACATAAACTAATTATAATAATTATTAAAAATATAATATAGAATTATAAAAAAACTATAATAAAAAGTCACATAAATTAATCCTAATTTTTCGTGAATTAAAAATTATTAAAAGTATGAACAAATAATAATTGCTGATAAACCGATCGTTACTTTAAAATTTAAATCAGTTTCCTTAAACTCAAAATATAGAAAAATAAGATCTTAATAGTGATATAATGATTGTTGAATTACCTTTAATATTTTAAGACTATAAAATAGTACTATAAAATTTACTATTAATAGAATAAATAATTCCTAAACAATAAAAGATAATAATCAATAATTTAACAAATAATCGTAGCTTATCATAAATTTCAAAATACAATAGAAGATATGTAATTTCTAAAACCTATTGGTTGTATAAAGGTAGTTTAAAGATAAATCATCAGAATTATAAAAACATGCAAAAATATCAAAAACTGATCAACACTCAAGAATCTAAACACTAATTAAATATTTGAATTACATCAATACTTTAGATAGAATATTTTGAGAATAAAATTCTAATTTAATTAGTATAACCTGAGTATCTTTATAACTAGTAAAATAAACAAAATAGCAAATGTAAAATAGATATTAAACATATAACCAAATAAACGCTCTAGAATAAATCTATGAATAATAATAAAATAATTTAAAAACCCTGAATATAGAATTCTTTGACCCTAATAGATACCAAAGACAAGATTTCTTATTTTGAGCAAGTAACTTAAGATATAGTTAGAAAGTAGCTCTACATTTCGAAATTGATAAAAAGATAACTCATTTATAGAATCTATTGATTATAAAATAATAACTAAAATATGAACCGCTAGTATTATAAATACGTGATAGAAGCAAAAACAAATCTATAACTGGTACCCTAGACCTTAGAAAAATATTTGGATCACACCATTATTCTAGCTAGGAAATTTGAAACTATGGGAACTAAAATCCTAATTTAGCTATCGGGACGAGAAAATCTTAATCGTGTATACTTTAAACTTAAATTTAAACTCAATAACAACCTAGAAAATTTGTAAAAGCTTTGAGTGAATTACTTGAGATAAAACTTCTAAATAACTGACATACTTGTACTCGTTTAACTTAATAAACTACCATAAAACTAAAATAATTAAACAAATAAGTAATATTATATAATATATTAGACATTTTCAATGCTAGTAGATGAAGAATTACGACCAAGATCTCCTCTAATTTTGCACAACCGAAATTTGAAGACAAAAGAGTCAACAAGAGTAGCAAAAGTCAAGAGAAATAATGTGTCAACCAATCATAAGGATCCATATAAGACACATAATTAATGCATGCAAATCCAAGTTGAAGATTTGGTGGAGAAGCTCTTCATTTTGGTCAAAAAGTTGCAGCTCCTCCATTGCTATATATATGCATACTCATTTAGCAACAAACAAACCCTTCAATCACACCAAGACAAACACAATAAATCACCACAACAACACACCATACAGCCCAAAAACGTCAACACAAACACATCAGCTCAACTCCATAAAACAAACTCATTATCAAGCAAGCTTAGGAAATCAATAAACAAGGTAAGTTAAATTCATGTTAAGTTAAGTTTATATGTAAAACATTAGCTTAAACAATGTTTCTATTAACTTAGGACTGGTATCAAGCTTTGGAGAAGGGTATAGCAACTCAATACCAACTCAAACAAGCTAAATCTAATCTTAAAACTTCATGTATGGATTATGATATGTGGAAGCTAGGAAATCATGGAGCATAATGATTATAAAATGTTACACGTATTGATATATCATGTGTGATACATGTAAAGTATGGAAAAACACTTAGAAGAAGTTTAAAAGCAAGTATAATATATAAATAAATTAAGAAAAGTAAGTT
This sequence comes from Combretum micranthum, assembly GCA_024138025.1. Classification (NCBI taxonomy): domain Eukaryota; kingdom Viridiplantae; phylum Streptophyta; class Magnoliopsida; order Myrtales; family Combretaceae; genus Combretum; species Combretum micranthum. Next base: position 16,561 of record JAMXBD010003666.1, on the reverse strand, counting down.
CAAAACAGAGGAAAAACAAGGAAGATGATGAACAATGACAAAACTAGCCCTATGCCAGCCGTGTATGTGCTAAACACTGGTGGCGTAAAGGGATAAGCGGCGGTGTTGATGTAAACCCCCGAATTTTTCACAATTCCTAAAAATAGTTCATGAATTAAAATACTGAATCGAAACCCTAAAAAAGCGGACCCAAGTTAAAACCGAACCCTAAACAAGATCAAACATGGGATTTCATGGCCTTAAGAAAAAGAGAATCTTCAAAAAAAAAAAAATTCAATAATTGTTCGACTCAAAACCTGAACATGAGATGATTCATCTATCCAATCCCTAATGTAAACCCCTTAATTTTTAGGGTAAAGTTGGATTAAACCCTAACCCTAATCAAACCAGAGTTTTAAAAGTCAACAAACATCAAGACAATCTAGCAGTTTCAACTCTGACAATCCCGCGCTCTCAAACCCTAGACAACGGAATTGAGTAAATGGCTTATAATAGTTCGTAATAATATAGGAAGTATAAAAATATCATATTCACCTATTTCTAGTATCTTTCGGATTTGAATGGGATCAGTTTTTAAAAACCGTACCCAAGAACATTGGATGGTAAAAATATTCCGATAACACCAAAAGACTTGTAATTATACATAGATTTCAAAAATATCAGTTTTACAATTTTTCAGTAACTAAAAATATCAGTATAGCTCGTTTGCGTATTTTTATTACTACTGATATTTTAGTTGTCTAGTCTACTATTCATAGAACTATTTTTACTATTCATTACTATTTCACTATCTCTACTTTTTCTTGCAACTTATTTCTTACTACCTATACACCTATTTCTTACACTTTTCATTTCCAATACAACTTTTTATATAACTTCTCTTACACTTCAATTTCTTTTCATTACAAAAATATAAATTCAATCAACTCACACCCTCTCTCTCGCCCATGTTGCACCAGCCCTCTCCCTCTTCTATATTATTATTTCTTTTTCAATTTATTTTATTACATCAAAATTTCACTCCAAAACTCTATAAATACCCTTCCCTCCTTCATACTTTACACATAATTCTCCACTTTAACAAAACTCTACTAAAATTTCCTCTCAAATCCTCTCTCCAACAATCCCCTCTCAAAACACTCTTTACCATTTACTACTCTTCAAGAAAAATAACAAATATACTACCCATTCATCTCTTTTCAAATCCTCCATTAAACCTTAGGTAAAATCCTACCTATATCTTTACCATATCATGAAACTTAGCATGATTATGGTGTGTGTTTCCTAAACAAATAATTGTTATGGAAGCAACACTATGCTCATGTTTTATACTTATTCATGAACAAATCTTATTTTACTATTATGTTGTTTTATTGTTATTGTTATGTTATTATGTTGTTATTATCCTAATTTAACTCCTATATATTAGTAAATATATTATGTGTATATATATATATAATTTCCTAGAGCATATGAGCTCACTAACATAGTATTTATTTATTTGTTCATGCCTTGCAATCTATTTATTTACTTATTTCATGCAAATTATTAAGACTAGTCTTTATCAAGTCAAAACGATTTTTTTTTCTTTTCTTTTCTTTTCTTTTCTTTTTGGGACTAGTCTATTCTTAGTCCCGAGAAGCCTTGATGAAGTTAAGGCTCTCAATACTTAACTGGGATACCTTGATGAAGCTAAGGTTCCCAATATTTGACAATATTGTTTTGCTTATATGCTTATTATATTTCTTTCTATCTTATTATATATTATTCTTACTTTTTCATTGCTATATAACCATATTCATGCATGATTAGACGGTTGTTGTTTTAATAAAAATAAAAACGGGTTCTTTCTTAAATAAAGGAAAGTAAGCTATATTTCTTAATAAAGGAATTTTCAAGAAAAGATCTAAGTTTTGTTTTCAATAAACTCTTTTCAAAAGATAGCTAATCATAAATTTTAGAAGTAGTAGTAATGAAGATTTTATCAAATAATAAAAGGAACTCATTTCATTTATAAATCGGAACTAAACACTCCATAAAAATATAAATTTTCGCATTAAACTTAGGATTTTAACCCAACCATATCTTTTATAAAACTTAAATAGGTTCACCATAGACTTTGAAAATCACATACTAAGAAAGTTTCTACAAAACTTAATTTTTATATTGTTATTCTCTTTTCAAAATTAAAAAGAAATTATTACTAAGTTCTAATATTGACAATTCTTTATTAGGAAATCTTTTTTTATAAACTTAACTAAAAGGATTGTTCTACCACTTTGATAAACATTAGGAATAAAACAAGTTTTTTAAATCAAGGTAAAATCAACTCACTATTTTAGAAATCAACTTAGAAAAATAAAATTTACCAAGAAAATAAAGTTTTAAAAGTAAATTCATTTTCTAAAGAAGAAAAAGAATATAAAAATGAGAGGAAAACATATATTTAACACAATTCCAAATATTAGGCCACACCAACAATTTAAGGAAAATTTTGAAAAGCTTATTTTTCGATCACTAGAAATAAAGTTGGTAGATAACTTAAAGAACCAAATTTTTGGAAATTAAATTGCTTTTGAAAGGTTAGGAAATGAAATTATAATAGGAAAATACTCACTCATAACAACTCAAGTATATTTTAGTTTTCCTTCTAACAATTCAAAAAGAAAATATTTTCAAAGTTTCATCTTTTAAAAACTCTTAAAGACCAATTTGTTTTGTGAAAAATCAATGTTGAGACAACACTACAAAAATCATGCATACAATATGAGTATAAATATGTTCAAAGGAATTTTCAACTATAAAAATATCTGTCACACCCCAAAGGGTACTCTAAACGTAATAGTCCGCTGCATGCTAAACGAAACTTAAGAATCACTACCACTGTCATTCAAAAGTCTTGTGTTAGTATGCAAGGCATTCCCTTACCACAATAGAATACATAAACAATTGGAGATAGATAGTTTAATTTGATAGGATAAGCATAAAAACATAAACCACAAATATCTCAGGATCAGTTACAAAACATTAAGGGGCATTCCCTCGCTACATAAGAGTCTAGGTATTATCTTTTAGGAAAAAGCCGATCGTTTAAGGTTTACTACTAAAGACTATACAAAACTAATCATAAACTTCTAAGGAGATAACTCCTAGTTTCGCATTACCTGATTTGGCCAGGCTCGGAGACGTAGCCATATGTACAGGAACTGCATTAGAAAGAAATTGTGGGATATAAGTTACGCTAGCTTAGTGAGTTTCACCTCCAAAATTAAATACTTCAACAAGCAATATATCAGGCAAGTTATATTAACAACCATATGAAATGCACAAGCACGTGAGCATACAATACATAAGACTTTCCAGAGTCTTACGTTGAATGGATTTACGCCCTTCATTCAGGGTTAGGTGTTTCAGGCCCATACGATCATATTTCAATTTTTCTCTCATTTACATTGTGGTTGATTTAGGTGCCCACCCACTCACAATTTTGTAATTGATACAAGTGCCTACACCATTATCATTTTAATTCCGGCCATTATGCTAACATTTGAGTTTACAGGCCCCTCGTTGCCCAGCTATTTTGCCTTCTTCCCACAAAAGTATTATAACAAATGCAATGTGACTCAACATATGGTATGTACGGTCAATTTGATTATAAGATCATGACATATTAATTAACGATTTATAAGCGATCATAGATATTGCAAACACTTCAATTCTATACTAAATCATACAAGTATTTACAACACTTCCATTTCGATATTCTTATCATCGATTCAATCAAATAGAATTCACAAGCACATTCCAATTTTATCTTGCCATAAATCTAATGCCACTATCATTATAAGCACAATCATAAACATATAGTTTAAAGATATTGAACTCACTCGGGCATGGTCTCTGGTCTCTAATGATAGTGATCTAGAAACATGAATTTCCCCTAATTCAAAAATCATCTAAATGAAAGAAATACCCCAATGAGTATTTCATACCATAACTAATTTCAACTTTTCAAATAAAACTCTTTGAGTTCGTAATTTCTATGGTAATTGGAAATTCTAACTTAAAATGGCCATAACTTGGTCATTTTAACTCGAAATTTTGCAAATAAGCTATTGATTTCTATCTACTTTGAAAGATCTATCCATTTATGATGTTATTCTTGAGTTTTGAAAATGTTTAGGTCTCGGAATGCTCGGATCAGATCTGATCAGTAACTAGAACTTGAAATTCCGAAATTGTTTTGTGAAATTTGTATTATTTCTACCAAGTATATTATATGTGCATGCATTATCTACATGTTATTATCATTGATGACATGATATGAGCTATCTATATTTATTTCCTTAATGATTTATGGTTAAAAAGAATTTTGTCAAAACTTTTACCTTGTAATAATGTCATGAACATTTGTTTGAGAAAACTAGCTTTATTTATTTGAAAATCATACATATTTTTACTATGATAAAGTCTTAATAACCTATATACCTAATACTTTCATTATCTTAATAAATTTCTTCATTTAAAGGTTGGAAGATAGATGTTTAAATGTGAGTTTTGCCTAGAGACGAATTTTGCACAATTTTTGGACATGAAAATATTGTTTGATCTTAGTTGGAAAACTTTTCCTTTGTTTTAAATTTCTGCTTTGATAAAACACATTTACTCTTATAAAAATCAAGCCTTTATTACTTATATTCCCTAAGGCTTCTATTTTTCCATTAAAATACTCATTTCGACATTTAGAAATAGGTGTTTAAATGGGGATTATTTTTAGATCCGAAATTTGGGAAATTGTTTTTTGAGATTATTTCTTGTGAAAAACTCATTTAATCTTTCTAAAATTAAGTCCTAATCAAACCTACTCCCTAAGACTTTCATTTCTTTAATAAAACCCTTGTTTTATGGTTGGAAAATATGTGTTCCTTTGGCATTTCATCCTAGTTACAAATTTCAAAATTTTTGTTGATGTTGAAACATAGATCTTACTTAACTTTTGTAACTCTTTTCTTGATTTGAAAATTTCTCTTAGTAAAACCATGATCAACTTATACAAATCACTCCTTTATGATACCCATTACCTAAGCCCTTCATTTTACATGTAATATCCTTATTTTAGAGTTGTAAAATAGGTTTTCTAAATAGTTATTTTTAAGATTCGAATTTTCAAAATCACTTTTTGATATAAACAAAATGTACCTTTGAGTTTTGGCAACACATTCATCAGGACTATCATATTACAAATCCTTTATGTATGTAAAACAAGTGACTATAGCATTTAAAGTACTCTAGACAAATAGATCTACTACACTACTCATGTTATGGATATAGATGCAACATGAACACTATGTAGATGAGAGTAATAATGAAAATATAAGCACAAAATTTCCATAAGAATAATATATAGCGATAATATAGCAAAATACTAGTATATCAACTCTAATAACAAGATCTACACATTGTGATGGCAAGGATATCATGTTTTAGTGTTTCCACATCCCTAGTATAAAGCTCCTGGGGATTTTTGGTGGAACCACACATGTATGATCTTGCCATTACATGTTTTTATAGTGGTAGGGTCAAGATCTATTACCTATTTAGTGTTTGGAGAAGGAAACTTGAAGAAAAAAAATTTTGTGTGTGTGTGTGTGTGTATGTGTGTAAGGAAAGCTCACGGCAAAGGAAGAAGAGAATGGAGAGAAAAAGACTTCCAAAAGATTGTTTTGTGAGAAAATAAGAGAAGGTGAAAAAGTAAAAGATGAAAGAGATATTATATAGGAAAAGGATTTAGGCTTTGTGTGAATAATAAATTGAAAAAAAAAATCAAACAAATGGGAGTTTGAGTGAGGGAGGGGGCCCGCCTTTTGAGAAGAGAGGGAGAGAGTTGTTTTGATTCAATTTGTGTAATAAAATTCAAACTTAATAAGTAACTTTGAGTACTAAAATGTATTGGAAAGGTAAATTTGTAAGGAAGTGATGTAAAATTGTAAATAGGTTGTAAGGATGTAAGAATAGGGTATGGATGGTTGTACTTGATGAATAGTGTGAAAGAAAGCAAAAAGTTGATTAGATAATTAAATTACCGGTAGAAATGAAAATACGATAAAAATATTATAACTGTAACTTTTATAACCCAAAAATTATATAACTGATATATTTGGAAATATAATGAAATTGCTAATCTAAATGTACTGTAATATAAAAATAAATAAATCATAATGAAGGGTAAAATGGTAATATAATGATTTATTAATGAAGAGAGTTATTTGGCGTACCCTAATAAATGAGATACAATAATCATCTCTCACATTAATGATGGTAAAAAAAAAAAATAGTAAATCTTCATTAATTTATGACGTAGGGTTGCATTTTTCCTAAGCCATCTTTCTCTATAAATAGGCCTTAGACCCCATAAGTTTTCCCACATTTCTTCTCAGCCAAAATTAAGGTATGTGGTCTAAACTCTCTCTTTTTCAATTCCTTTCCTTTAGGTAGATAGTCTAATTCCAGTTTTATATATCGATTGAAGGAGATTCAAAATCTAGAAGTGAAACACTAGAGTGGTTTTGGAGAATATAAGATTCAAATCCAATTGAAGGTAAGATCTCTAACCTAATCTTTGTAATTCATAGATTATTAGGAAACATGTCATGATGATGGTATTAATTGTGATAGGAGAAAGATTTAAAGAATTAGGGTTTCTGATTTCAATCAAGTTCTGCAAATTATAGGTATGTATGAATTTGCCCTATCTCTATAGATTCAAAGTTATAAACTTTTATAAAGGATCTATTCATAGAAGATTATATATATATGTATGTTGTGAAGGATTGTGGAGATCGAGGAAGATTTAAAGAGAAATTGATGTTAGGGTTTCTGTGAAGTAAAAACAAAATTAATAGGTGAGTTAAGATTTGGTTAGGGTTATGGTATTAGGGTTAGGGTTTGACATCATGATTACAATTGAATTTTAATTGCGACATATAATGATATATAGGAGTATTGTGAGATTAGGGTTCCATTTCAATTAAAGTTTCTGTTGAGTAGATTTGGATTGGAAGCAAATCTAGGTACGTCCTTACCTTGTTTGTTGCTTGTGCGTGATAGGTTTATAATTTATAACCTGATTAACAAATATACGACCTTAATTGAAATTGAGTGTTGGTTGTGAGTGGTTTCGACTAGAGTAGAACTCATGGTGAGGCCATGGTGGAGGTGATCTCTAGTGAGACAACCTGATGATCCTTGTGTGAGGTTATCCCAAGTGGACTCGTGCTTGGAGATGATTCTGGTAGATTAGGATTCGTGCTTTCGAGCTTTGGCTGGACATGCAAACTGTATATATGTATATATTATAATATATGTTTCGGGATCTAAGTTATTCCGGGTTGGGTTTATATCATGAGTATTCCTAAACTGTGTTAGTTGCAGGCTAATGAAAAGATAAATTAATATGTGCTTGTTGCATTAGAAATTATAAGTTGTATGTGATATTGTGTTATGTATAATCATGTGCATGTGCTTGTGGTTTGGATGTACTGGGCCTTTGTGCTCAATCCTTTATTTTTTATAGGTGTAGGTGATGATCCTATTATATATGATTTGTCGGGATATGATGTATATGTTGATGACGGGGAGCACGATAGTATAGATGACCATCCAGATGATCATTAGGGATTTGGATGGAGACGTTTATGAGTACTTTTATTTTAGTAGAGACTTTATTTTGATGGATTAGTTTCATTGGAAGTTTTACTTGTAAAGACTTTTTATGTTCTTATGTTTTTAGATATCTTTAGTTATCGGATTATGTAGTGGAACAACTTTTATGAAATTGAAGATGTTTATTTTAGAGAGTTTTGATGATATTCTATCTATTGTGGTTTAGTAATAGCCTTGGCGTGTGCCTTTGAAGAGAGGACACGTGGCGGGTTGTAGACGCCTTTGTTTTAGGGCGTTACATGTACTAATATCATATTTTTAATATCCTGGGCCTCGAGACACGCTTTTCAAGGTCTGTATCCAATCGGGCTCAAAATAGGTCAAAAATCCACTCATCTGATATTGTTAATCATCCTAATATTAACACGGGATTGCCAGATTTAAACTGCTAGGATTTCCTGAGGTTTTGTTTTCTTAAGATTTCCGGTTGACTTTCTGATTTAGGGTTTTATTTTGGAGTTAACTCGTTTCTATTGTTCCAAGGTTTCATTCTTGAAATTGCCGGACATAGGGTTTCCAAGTTCGACTGGTCCAGGGGTATTCTTTTAGGGTTTTGGTTTCTAGTTTTAAGTTTTTTGAAATCGAAATCAGGTTTGCCAAGAAAACAAGGGCTTATAACCTACCCCCCTTAAACAGAGTTTTCTCCGCAAAACTGAAACTTACATATCCTTTTTTTGATCAAGTCGGAATACTTTCTCTAAATTTCCTCTTTAGTCTCTTAAATTGCCTTCTCAAATGCATGGTTCTTCTATAATACTTTTCAATTACCAAGTCTCTTGGTTACGTAACCTTTGCGTTTTCGCATCCACGACTAGCACTGGATGTCCCTCGTGGGTAAGGTTTCTTTTAATTGAATGGGTTTCAACTCCATGATTCTTTCCAGATCTGGTACTGTCACGCCTCAAAGGGTACCCTAAATGTAACAGTCTGCCACACTTAATATTAAAGTTTAATCATGACAACCTTAGTCATTCCCAAAAGCTTCGATATTAAGTATAAGACATGCTCTCACAAATTTAGAGGACCATTTTTTGAAATATGAAGCTTAAGAAGATACAATAACAAATTAAGAAAAAGGAATTCATAATATTCATTCATTCATAATAATTGTCTTACAAGTCTTAGGGGCATTTCCCCGCCAAAAAATAACTATAATCTATTACAAGAAATTTCTATGAAGTCCATATCCAACTAATGCTAACTTCATCCAAAAGTTCTTTATCCATAAAAGCGAAAATAGGCTGTAGGATCCACATGGCCTCAACCACAAATAGTTAAACTGTAAAAGATATCTATAAGGGTATAAGTTAATAGGCTTAGTGAGAATTATTTCCATAAGCAAATTCTTGTGTAGAAAATTCAAACAAGTTATTAAAGCAATCTAGTGAAATGCAACATACACGTAAGCAAACAAGGCATATAGTTTTACTGGAACTATATGTTGAATGGATTTATGCCCTCCATTCGAGGTTTGGTGATAAGAAATCTCAAAACGAGTAGTTTCAGTTAAGTTATGCTTTCGATCATTACCTCCAAGCATATTAAGTCTACTCGAGTTAAGCCATGCCTTCGGATTTCCACCAAGCATTGGTTTGATTCTATGTCGCCAAGCAATCACTTTCGATCATAGCCACCAAGCTTTGCTTTCGACCATGCTACTATCCTTTTCACCCAATGATAATAACCCCATGCAATGTGACTCACTTTGTGTATGCATGAATCAAATTATTTAAGATATCATAACATCATTATTATTAATTATTTAAGGTGATCAAAGAATCTCATACATACCAAGTTCTAACAAACGATTACTTACAAACAATTCCCGCCTCAATATTCTTAAAATTCTTTCAACAATTTTTACATAATATCAATTTGTCTTTCCTTAATTATGATGCAACTAACTAAAAGCACAATCAAGTAAAGTATTTTAAGGAAATAAACTCACGTTGCCATGGCGATAGATCTTCCAAATGGATGAGTCGAACAAATAATCTACCTAGTCGAAATAATCCTTATGATAAGGGTATACCTCCTCGGGATCACCTAGTTAAAAAAATACTTGAAATGAGTATTTCTTGATAACCTTCTTGAAATTTGACAAATTATGTCATAAGAACATCAAAGTTCGCATAGAAGATAATTCCAATTTAAAATGGCTATAACTTGGTCATTTTAGCTCGGAATTGCGCATATAATATACCGATTTCTATCTATTCAAACAGATCTATCTAGTTCTAAAACTATTTTTATCAAACTAGGTCATTTAGGTTCCGAAACAGTAGTGATCAGATTCACCACAAATTTTCCCATCCCAAAAGCATTTGTTTCAAACATTAAATCATTCAACAATTGCTTTGATAAATACTTAGTTATCTATATAGTTAAGAAATTTCTTTTTACAAATATATAGCTCATATTTTTTCCATGCTCAAGTATTTGTTGTCCAACCAAAATTCTTTAGTAAAACAATTCTAATTAGAAGTTTTGCAAAACTGTAATTTACAAGAAATCCATTTTATAAATTTTAAAATGAACATTTTGATTCCTTTGTTTCCAAAGAATTATTTTAGAATTATCTTGCTATTTTCCTTAATGACTTTTTAATGAAAAATAAATTTCTCTATTTTCCTTTTACAAATTTTTCAATATTAGTGTCACTTTTCCTATTAGTTTTATATACACTTTTCTTTGACCATTTCTTGGAAAATCTTGGTTAGAAAATTCTTATTCCCTTTTTATGAGGTTTCCTCTATATTATGTTTTTATGGAAAACATTTTAGTATCAAAAGTCATCTTCTTTTGGAAAACAATGTAATATAGAAATGATTAAAAACTTTTCAAAACAAAGGTAGTTTTAAAATTATAGTAAGTTCTTCCTAAAGTTTTGAAAAGAATAGATTTACTTTTGTTAAATCATAAATTCTAAATTTCATATAGAACCATTCTTAGGTGATAAAATCTCTTTTTTGCAAAAGTATAATTGAAGCTTAAAGGTTTGGACAACAATCTTTATGGGCATGATTTTGAGAATAATAACAAGCAAATATAACATAATGAATAATAAAGTCAAGTATTGGGAGTCTTAGCTTTCTCAAGGCTCCCGGGACTAAAAAATAGACTAGTCTTTAATAGAAAAGAAAAAAAAAGAGAGAAAATTGTTTGGACTTGATGAGGACAAGTCTAAGACTAGAAACTAGTCTTAAAACAGCATGAAATAAATAAATTGCAAAGAAAGAAAATAAATAAATTGCTTTGCATGAAAGTAAATAAATTGCAAGTGAGCTTATATGCTCTAAAGAATATATACATATATATATAGATACATAATCATATTTAGTTAGATATAATTATAACCATAATATGAACAAAGTAAAGTAACAACATAAATATATTTAAATAGATATTCATGAACAAGAACAATACATGAACATAGTATAGCTTCCATAACATTAAGTTCTAGGAAACTCACACCATGGTCATGTAAAGTTATATGACATGGTAAGAAGAACATATAAAGAAAAATTTACCTAAAAAGGATTTTGGAGTAATATGGGTTTTGCATATGTAGAAGGGGGTTTGAGAGTGTTTTGGGAGAGTTTTGAGAGGAGAATTTTAGAGAGATTTGGTAGTGAATTTGTGGGTAGATGAAGTGTGAAAGAAGTGAAAGAGGAGGGGAGTATTTATAGGAACATGAGGAGTGAATTTTGTGTGATTAAAATAAATAAAAATTGAAAATAATATGAGTGAAATGGGAGAAGGGTGCACCGGCCATATTGAAAAGAGAGGGGAGAGATGATTTTTTTTTTTTGTAGTTTTGTTAATTAAATATAATAATAAGTAAAGTAGATATGATATAAAATTATGAGAAATGTAAAAAGTAAAGATAATAGGTGTATAGAGTATAAGAGTAGGTGTTAGAAAAAGTAGAGATAAATGAATAGTGTAGAATAGTAATGAATAGTGTAATGTAAAGTAGATATGACTAATAAAGTACCCGTAGTAAGAAAATATGCGTATAAATGCGATATATGATATTTTTACTTACCGAAAAATCATAAAATTGATATTTTTGAAAACCTTATCTTTTTATGAGTCTAACGGTATATCCAGAAACATAGAACACATGGCGTGTTCCTGATGGATTTTGGGGTACAAGGCCAACCAAATACGCTAGATCTCCAATTCTTCTTAGCATCTCAAGGGTCTAATGTGTCTCGGGCTCAACCTTCCTTGGGTACGTACCCTTCGTACCTTCTTAATCGGATTCACCTTCAAGCTCATGTGATCAACGACTTGAAATTCAAGAACTTGTCTCTTTCCAATCCGCTTAACTTTTTCACCTGTCTCGAATTCTTTTCTTCTTTTGCCATACCATCCTCAGTTTACCAAACGCCCTTCTATCTTAGATTTGACTGAATAATAAGCTTCTCTATGTTGTCCCAAAATAGAGGTGTCCTATGACGTTGTCCATACAAAGCTTCGTAGAGCGGCTTCTGTATAGTCGGGAGACATATGTTATTGCAAGAAAACTCAAATGGGCGGTACATGGTCATTTTAGTTTCCCTTGAATTCCCAAACACATGCTATCAACATGCCTTCCAGGGTTTGGATTGTCTACTCAGACTGTCCATTGGTCTGAGGGTGATAAGCAGTCCTAAAATATATCTTTGTACCCAAACTCTTTGTAACCTCATATAGGACTTGTGAACCTTAGGTCTCGATTTAATATCATCACTGCGAGTACATCTGTAGCCGCACTATTCCTCAAATTTTCTCGTTAGTTCTCTTTTGGCTTATGATTAATGCAGTCACTTCTCCCTATCTTTTCCCTAGCTTAGAGCGTCTGTAATTGCATTTACTTTTCTCGTACAATGGCGAAAATGTCAGATCATAATCTTCAATCAACTTTAACCATCCTCTTTGTCCATATTTTTGGTTCCTTCTATATAAACTAGTACATAAGGCTTTTATGATTTGTATAAATATATCTCACATTTCTGCTTATATAGACAATACCTTCAAAGTTTCAAAGTAGAGACAGTCGCGGCTAACCCCTTTTCATGCCCAGGGTAGTTCTGCTCATGTGGTCTCAATTATCGAAAACTATAAGCAATGACCTTTCCATCCTGCATTGGTACATATCCAAAGCCATCCCTAGGAGTGTCGTTATGCACCGTGTAAGATTTAATGTTGAAGTTAGATATTTATCTAGATTTCTTGTATGCTATATTTACTATCCCGAACTATACATCCCATCGGTGTCTCCTATTATTGTGATAGATGTCTTACATATGGTGTTGAAGTTTTAGTATGACTTCGGAAAGTCATTCTTAAGTTTTAATACCATATATGGCCGACTGCCACGTCTAGAGTACCCTTTGGGGCATGACAGTTGAGGCGGCGTTCTCTAGAACAGATGCTACGTGTCGAGCCTGGATTTTTTCCACTTATCTGGTTCATTTCTCCTAACCCGATTCACATTAAACCCGAACCCATTTAACATGAATCCTCGACTAGGGGTTAAAAGAAATTTTAATTTTTGAAAACTTTTTAGAGTCGCCACCCAATATAAATCGGGAAAAAATAAAAGCTAGGATCAATGGGTCGGTTGATCCTAACTTAGCTACTAGTCTGCGAAAATTTGATTTAAAAAATCAACTTTTAAAACCAGATATCATGGATTCGGGGGCTAACCTATTAAAACCAAATTGGTTACCACTTTTGGAATTTTAAATTTATAACCTATCCTTTATATGCTCAAAAAACTCAAATAATTATTATAACAGAAATATTTACAATCAAATCATTCATTTTTATTTTTTATATGCTTTTCTTCATTTTTTTTTGGAATATCAATATCAACAAATAATATTATATTTACAAAATATTTATTCACAATATTAAAAAACAAAAACATTTTTTTTATTTTTTATGTGCCCGCAGGTGCCTACGTACTCGCTAATCGAGATCAGACAAAACGTAGTTCTTTTTAAAAAAGAACTTTAATTTGTTGTTCAATTTTAATTTTTGAACTATTCTCAATTTAAGTTCATTAAATTTTATATTTTTATGAAAATCATTTTTGATGGTCCTATAATCTAATCAATTGATTTTCATTTCATGAAAACATATTTTTCTAAGTCCAAAAATCATTTTTTATTATTATTTTTTTTTAAAAAAAATTTTGGTTTTGGAAAATCCAATTTTATCATTTTTACTTATTTTGTTTATTTATTATTATTATTTTTTATTTTTTATTTTTATTTTTTTATTTTTTTCTTAAAAAAATCATCACATAAATTCACAACATATTCAGAATATTTTACAATATATTAAAATTATTTTTCATGCATTAAACATGCATTTCCAAAAGCAATTTATGTATAAATACACATTAAAAATATCAAAAATATCAAAAAAAATAAATTTATATAAAAATAATTATTTTGATTTTCGATTTTTCTGTATTTTTCTGAATTTTTTTATAAATTTTTATGAATTTTTTACTATTTTTTGCTATTTTTTATTATTTTCTGAAATTAATTATATAATAAACTAATAATATAATAACGCGAATTGACCTGGACCGTTGGATGAAGCGGACGAGATCTGGAGCGTCGATCGTGCTGATCGATCTGGATCGTCTGATCTTGTTGACTCGATCTGAGCCGTCTGATCGCATGATTGAATCTAAGCCGTCTGATCGCTTGATTGAATCAAAGCCGTCTGATCTGCTTGATCAAATCTGAACCGTCTGATGTGATGAAATCTGAGCCGTCTGATCGCTTGATTGAATCTGGGCCGTCTGATCTGCTTGATCAAATCTGAGCCGCTGATCTGCTTGATTGAATCTGGGCCGTTGATTTGCTTGATTGAATCTGGACCGTCTGATCAGAGCTGACCGTTGACCGTTGACCGGTGGGCAGGTTGGACTTTGGATATCGGGTCGAATTTCGGGTCGGATCCGACCCGATCGGGCGAAGAAGACGAAGTCGCGACTTTTCGGGGCTGATTCCGGCGGCTGTGGTGGTTGACGGCGGCTGGAAGCTTGTCGGCCCGACTTCTGGTGCGACGGCGCGTCCTCTGAAGGTGGTGGTTCGCGCCCAGAACGGCGGCAAGGGGCGGTTCCGGCGGTGGTGTACGGCGGCGCAAATCCGAAAATTAAAAAAAATTTGCAGAGGTTAATTTGATCAATTTGATCAAATCCAAGCACACTAAAACATCAAAATCAAGTTTCTAACATTCCTAAAACACTCAATTTTGATCAAATCCGATCCAATCACTTCGAATTTGAAAAATTCGAATTCTATACCCTAAATTCGAGAATTTCGAATTGGCTTTGTTATGTATGTGTTTTCTTGAAATTGACTTGTGCCTTTTGCTCCTAGGACCCCCTATTTATAGGTTGCAAGCTCAATTTTACGTTTCGAACAGTTTCAAAAATGAATCGATTTTTGCCTCTTTGTTTTTCACGAATTTAATTCGAAAATTCGTGATTGATTTGCTTGTAACTGATGAATTGATGATTGCTTTTTCATATCCTCCATCAGATCATCCATTATGGGTAGATTAATTGCCCAATTTTTCCAATTCTTGTAACTCCCCATTCATGTACAATTGAATGCCCACAAATTGTATTTTTTTCCAATTTTTTTAGCACGAATTTTGTGACTTTTGAGTTGTTTTTGTACATGAATTGTGCACTAATCTTTCATATTCCATAACCACTTTGCAATTGCTTCATCAATTTCAACAATTAATGTTGTTTTGTCATTAAAAACTGATGCAAAGTAAGGCAAAAGTCACTTTGAGAAAGATGAAAAGGCAAAAATGATAAAAAGGCAAAAAATTTGCCTTCGCTAGGGTTTGAACCTGTGTCCTTGAGCTTGGGTATGTGTGTGGGTCAATGTGTTTAACAATAGGCCATTTGGCCTGTGCCTTGATCACTTAGCCAACTTCATCAATACTTAAGGCTTTTGGAAAAAATGAGTTTAATTTAAGCCTTAATTAATTGGGCAAAAATTGGGTGTCTATAGCTGCCCCTCTTTGTGGTAAAGTTTGAACAAAACTTTTGCCACAAAGACAAAAAGATAACCAATTTTTGCTTAGCTTCTCCTTCCAAATTTTATTTAAGGAGATTTTTATCTTGTGCTAAACTATCTGTCGAGTTTAGACTTTGAGATTTGCTAGGTCAACTGTCGGACCTAGACTTTAATTTGGTCATTTGCCGGACCTATGGGCTTTGGTTTGGTCATTTGCCGGACCTATGGGCTTTGGTTTGGTCATTTGCCGGACCTATGGGCTTTGGTTAGGTCATTTGCCGGACCTATGGGCTTTGGTTAGGTCATTTGCCGGACCTATGGGCTTTGGTTAGGTCATTTGCCGGACCTATGGGCTTTGGCTAGGTCATTTGCCGGACCTATGGGCTTTGGTTAGGTCATTTGCCGGACCTATGGGCTTTGGTTTTGGTCACCATCTGGAATGGATGGATTTCTGACTTCTGTCTTGATCACCATCTTGGATAGATTTCTGAATTTTGTCTTGATCACTATCTGAATTCTGTCTTGATCACCATCTTAGTGGATGGATTTCTGAATTCTGTCTTGATCACTATCTTGAGTGGATGAATTTCTGAATTCTGTCTTGATCACCATCTGAATTCTGTCTTGATCACTATCTTGAGTGAATGAATTTCTGAATCTGTCTGATCACCTTCTTGGATATGATTTCTGAATTTGTCTTGATCATATCTGAATTCTGTCTTGATCACTATCTTGAGTGAATGAATTTCTGAATTCTGTCTTGATCACTATCTTGAGTGAATGAATTTCTGAAT